>BQNB010106915.1:0-22372 GCA_026074375.1 Tanacetum coccineum | reverse complement strand
TCAAAAATCCAATAACAAAACCAGCTGCCCCTCGAATGTAAAAGAAACTCTTAAGTTCATTTATTGAGGGGCGACATAACCTTAAAGGAGGCCTAAAGCGAAACTTCAAAACAAGGCCTTTTTTTATTTTTTTTCCAAAACATCATTTGTATAAAATTTACTTTTCTAGCTTTTACTTTCACCAACTACAGGTGTAACTTCAAGTTCTTTATCTCTAGGACAATATTTGGTCAGGGAAGATCCACATAGTCTTGCATTTTCAATGAACCTTGAAAGTTCAAAAGTCACGCAACTCCGAACCTTTGAACTTTCAAGGTTTATTAGAAATGCATGACTATGTGTGATGCATAATTTTATTTAAAATATATTTATACCAAGTTTTAAATTTATAAAACTCGATTCACCGCACAGACGCACTAACTGGCAGAGTACCCTGTCGCGTGTAGTGTAGAAATGGTAAATTCGAGGTCGTCCCAAGAACTAAGTGTAAATTAGTTCTAATTTGAATGTCACGTATAAAATTGTTTTGTAATCATTTTTGAAATAATTGACAGAAAGGTAAAATGCTGAAGTTAAATTATAAAAGAAGTATCAGGGAGAAAGACGTGTCAGCCTAGTTATTTCATTACTACCGTTATAACTACGTTTTCTTGTGCAATGTCAAACTATGGTTTTATTAGTGGTTTCTAAAGTCGATAGACATGAATATATATCTTTAGTCTGCCCTATATTTCCTGCGATCCTGAATCCCATAAATTCTCAAAGGTAGGGCAACCAGGTTACAGTGATTAATCCCAACTATACCCAGAACTAGTCTAATAACCTAAACATATTATTAACCCTCTCTAAAAGAGTTCTTGTACTTTTTAAATATAATAGGTAATAGAGGCGGTAACGAGGTTAGTTCTTACACTAGGAATAGGGTCCCAAACCTACCCTAGTACCCTACTAATCCCATGTTTAATTTGGTAGTCTAATAATAGGACTAACGTGATCTAAGCCACCTGTAATATTACCAAAACCCATGGTCACACGATAGTCAAAGGTATATCCAACGAAACTATAATCTAAAAGGAAACAAACATTATAACAGTAGTAAATTCATGACTAGGCCAGCACTTGTGGTGGTTAGCCGCTCATAGCAAAGACACAACAAGAATTAAATGAAATAAATTTGATAGAAAAACTCATAATCCTTACAGTACTTGTTTTTGAATGATAAAAGACTAGAATACAAGTAATGTGATCTCCCTTGGACTTCGAACGGATTTCTTCTACTCTTGGAAGCCTTGTTTGCCCCTTAAAGTTGTTGTGTAATGACTGATGACAAAGTGTCTAAATGAGGGCTCTATTTATAGGCTTCGAAATTTTTACAACGTAACCATAAATGGTGTTATGTCGTAAAGTCTTTAACATGGGTTTCCATATTTCAAGCTTAAAACTGTTATGGCGTAACATTTTTCCTTGTTACGCTATAATGGTGACTAGACTTTCCATATCGTAGGGAATAATCAGTTTACGACGTAACTCAATATCCATGTTACGCTGTAGTGATGACGCAGCTACAATATCTTCCATAATAAACTGTTACGGCATAAACCTTTATGCATTTATGCCGTAAAGTAGCCTTTGATGACGTACCTTGCTTGAAATAGGTTACGGCATAACCTTGTGAGGTGCTTACGCTGTAAAGTCTTGAAAGAATCCGTGTTTCTTCATTATTTTTGTCCATTTCCCATGTTTCTTGTCATTTATGATCATTTTACCTGAAAACTACAAAATAACAGAAAAAATATAGAATTTAAGTATTTACGGAACATTTGCAAGTAATTTAGGGGTAAAATGACACTAAAAAGTATCAAATATTTGATGTTATCAAATATCCCCCCACTTGACTTCTGCTTACCCTCAAGTAGACCTGTAAAATAATTTATAAAAATATCTCTCGGATATAACTCTAAGAAATGAATCCATAAAATACTTATGCTAGAAAACATCAAAGCCGAACACCTCATGAAAAAAGGATCAAAAATTCAATCAACTCTCGATTAGTCTAAGTGTTTCATTTTCAGGATGATCGCTCAATTACTCAGTCATAGCATGTATTCTATCATAAGCTTTGAAAGTACGCAAATTTACATAAGTTATAATTAGGGTCTAAACAATTCTTAAAGGTAACATGGGTAACAAGGTTAATTGGGCAAGTTACGATAGACATGTGATACATATTTAATGGGTGTTAGGACAAAAACACAAAACAGGAAGTTATATAAAAACCTAAGGTATCCATTACCAGCCATTATCCATTCATAGTCCAAGTCTTCAAGTGCAAAAAACTTGATCATATCTTCATAATGGGTTAGCTAATAATGAGATCTTGCAAAGCATGCTAACCCATTCTTCACAATATTAGACGGCTTATAGTTGTACCATCCTCAAAATCACTAGGTGGCTTATAATTACAACACCTCATTACTCAGGGGTTATAATACTAAGTGGCTTATTGTTGCACTACTTTTTCTTTAATTTTTTTTACAATACTCCTGTACATTTCATATAACATATCCCCCCACTCGAGATAAATAGTATCGAAAGTGATAATACCGAGGGGTCTTCTTATGATCAAAATAATATGTCATCATCAAAAGTGTCAATCTTCAAACCCATCTCCTTGAACCATGAACTTAGGCAGCCAAAAATTCCAACACAATGATAAATATAAACTACACGGTTGGCTAAAGTGAAATGGTGAAATGATACATATAACATGGGGTAAACATATGTTTCATCTAAGTCAACTGGAATAGTCTATTTAGAGATTGTTCTATCTGGAACACTCTCCTTTCGGTCGTCCCAGAATATTAAATGTAACCAAGAAAGGATAGGCTCAACAAGGGTGATCTAGGGGATATTATGCACTTAATAATGAGTGCAGCAAGGGTTTTATCAAGGGAGGTCAACAAGTCAGTATGACAAGTCGCTTACACACACACATATGCTATTTGGGTGAATTCCTAAATGTTTCCTTCTCGAACTATCTATTCCTGCTTATCGATTAGGTCTCGAAATGATGTACAAGCCAAGTTCTAAAGTCTACAATACTACCGGCACACTTAATATTTTGGTGGATTTATGTATAATATGATGAAAATGGATCATTAGGCTTAAACTTCACCAAGTAATAATGTAGGATAATGTGCATTCGGTAAAGATTGATTCTAGTTTATTTAAGAAAAACATGTCAAAAACTTTTAAAATTGGCACAATTTTCAAACAAAACTAGAAAATCAAAGGCAAAAATAAGTCAAGTGATATATCTACTCCCATCCCCTACTTATTTTGTGCAATGTCCCTAATGTACACTATGTAAGTGAAATAAAAAAGAAAAGAGTAGAATTAGGACAAGAAACTCCTTAAGCATTACTTCTGAGCATATGGAATGTAATAACCTGGCGGAGAACATCAGAAAAATCTCCGTTTTCAAGCAAGCTCTTAATCCCCTGTGATCACAAAAACAAACTAAAGCATAAAATTGTTCAAAGAGAACTATACAGGAAATACAAACCTAACTCACTTTCGTAGGAATCACGGTTGCATTTAGCATATGCAACAAGCCTTTTAAACCACTTGGTGGCCCACCTAGATGAGTGAAGTCTCATGAGGGTTTCCAGAGAACATACCCACAAAGTCCATTTAATTATACAAGGTTTAGAAATGTTTAAAACTAAATTTTGAGGTTTTTAGAAAGTGGTTACAGCATAACCCCGGTGGTTACGCCATAATCATGTGGTTATAAAAGTTTTGTTATTAAGACATTACGACATAACCATGAGAGGGTTTACTAAGTAAGTGAAAGGGTTACGACATAAACAGAGATGTTACACCGCAACTGCTGCAATTTTAGCAAAGTTACCACATAATTACCGTCGAATCGGTCTTGATATATGCCTCCTAGCTGCTGGAACCTGCTAAATAAAGTGAAAAACATACCAACCAACCAAAATACAGAAAAAGAAATGAAATTTAAAGACCGGTTGTCTCTCGATGAGAACGTTTGTTTATTAACGAGTCTTTAAGTTAAACTCAAGCCCATTCTACGTTTTGTTATAGGAAACTTTCTCCAATTCCTTTCGGATCATTGCCTTAAACCTTGATTCGTTCTTTCTCCCAAGAGGTAATACATAATCTAAATCTTTTGAGACACAGACAAAACTTTGTCCGCTTTTAAATGAGTATCTTTTTACTTTGAAGGTCTCAACTTGTACCTCAGGTGGATTATATTCTTCGATTTTGATTCCCATGTCATTGCGTTCATCTTCCTCAAATCCATGATCATGCCATTCATAAGTACTCTCATTATGAACCTTATTACAATACTCCCATATGTCATCGAGAATATGTCCTTTCTTTCCATTTCTATGTTTATATTCATCTGTTAATTTATCTATTTCGAGGTCGAATGCCCATTTGTGATCATCAAAACTCCTAGAGCATAGATCTTCCATAATTCCCGAGCCATCTTAGAAGCATTCAATTAACCATAACTTGAGTAAAGCCTTTTTCACAGGTTCACTTATGTCGGTATGTCCAACTCTAATTACTATCCACTCCCTAAAGGTATAATCTCTTGGACTAGGTCCATTAGATTCTTGAGAGGAGGTTCCTGGTGTTGGACTAACGTCGCACCATTAGGCATATCTATCATCCCAAACTAAGGTATCATTTTGGCCCTCCCTATATTTTGCTAGAAGGTAATCAAGAAAGGACAGCCACATGCCTTTTATATTTTTCCTTTCATCATCGTAGTTGCCATACCAAAACCTTAAATTCTCGGTTCCCCGTAGATCTCTACCCCCCATCACACCTGTTTTTGGTGGTGTCACAAGTTGGCCACATTTTAGTTTTTTCGTTAATATTTTGTTTTATAGGTTTACAAAAATGGGCCGTAGGCATATTTTGATCTAGCTTTAGTACTTTCTTACTGATTTGGTCGTGTAGACTGTTATCAGACGATCTATCACGTGAGTTTTTAGGCCTTTCACTATCTAAAGAGTGATTGTCGCTATGTGCAGGGGAATTAGGTCTATAATCCCAATTAGATTTTATCATGAAAATTCACTCGGCAGGGTTTGTAGAATTATGGTCCGTTTTTTCCATATCATAACTAACCCTATCTCTATTAATTTCTAAAGAAATTTTCTTAGCAAAAACATTGATTTCCACGTGAATGGTGGCTAAGAAAGGTCTTCCTAGAATTATTGTATCATTAGGGGTGTTGTCGATGATTACAAAATCAGAAGGAAAAAGGAGCTTATCAATTCTAACTAGAATGTTTTCGACTATTCCTAAGGGTGCCTTCTTAATCATATTATCCATTTAAACAAGCATGTTGGTGTTCTTAAGGTTGGCTAACTTTAAGTGTCTAAATACACTTCTAGGTATTACATTTATACTAGCTCCTAAGTCGGCCATAGCATAAAAGTAAAAATTACCAATGATGCAAGGAAGTGTGAAGCTTCATGTATTTAATTCATTCGGAGGTAATTGGCACTAAAGGATCTTGATAGTCTTTTCTTCTAGAGTTCCCTGAAAATCAGAATCAGATAGAAAGGATATTCCATGGAGATTTTTAATCATACTGGAGGATCTAGTTGATGTCCCAAGATCAGCATTAACCATTTTACATCCCCCAGTAGATGAGCTAAGAGCTTCATAAGGAGGCCTAGAATGGATCTCCTTGGTTAATTGCTCAATTTGAGTTTCTAGGTTTTTGAGAGAGGCGCTTTAGTTCCTGGTGTTAATATCGGTATTTTTTAGAGCTTCTTAATCCACTCTTCCATTTTTGCGCTTTGTCGTGCAGATTCCTCCTGATGCTTAATCATGAGCTCCTCTAAACTTGGTCTCTTCTCACCATAAGGTAGGCGGTTATCTGTATGAGTGTAGTACCCCGGTGGACCTACATGAAACTTGGCTCCATTATTTCCGTTGAAAGGAGCAGGGCGCCCAAATTCCCTATACTTGACCTCTTTTACCTGCTTTACTTCCTCATTGAGAGGACAGTCTTTGTCTAGGTAAGGGCCTTCACAAATTTGACATCCTACCTGGATCACATGAATGTTTTCTTTTAACTTCTTCATGTCACGTCCGAGGTTGTCTAATTTGCTTACTATCGCAGCAAGCCCATCACTATTACTAATGCTTCCTATACTCTTGTTTGATGTCCTGTCGTGCCACTTTTGAGAGTGGTCAGCGATGGTCTATATTGCTGTCAGAGCTTGGGTTGGTGTCGTCCCAGGAATTGGTCCATGCGAATCTAGTAGTTAACGGTTCATAATGCTCATCCCTTTGTAAAAGATGTTTACCTTTTGGTGGCTGTTAATATCATGAGTTGGGCACATATACATCAAGCCATTATACCGCTCCCAAGCCTAGTATAATAATTCGTAACCTTCCTGCTTGAAGTTGTGGATATCTTCAAGCTGTTTTGCGATCTTGGATAGTGGATAGTACCTTTGAATAAAGGTCTTCTTTAGGAGGTCCCAGGTGTTGATGGTTCCTGGGGTGAGTCTGTCCACCCATCTCTTTGCGGCTCCAATAAGAGTGAATGGGAAGACATGCAGCATAACAGCATCCCTCGTGACTTCGGGAATATTAAATAGACTTACGATGTTGAGGACTCGATCAATATAATCGTGGGCATCCTAGTTCTTGTTCTTCGAGAAGGTGTCTTCCCTCCATTCTTGCATGAATTGACTCTTGATTTCGAAGCTAACATTGCCTCTGATTTTTGGTTTAACCACGCCTGATGCGTGGTTTCATCTTGACAATGCCAGATATTGTTCCATGGTGATAGTATTGATGTCTACCCCCGCCATAGTTCCTGCAAAATTTAAAAGTTTAGAAAGAAAGAATTGAAATAATTACAAGAAATCAAATTAATACTAATTTTTATCTCCCCGGCAGCGGCGCCAAAAACTTGACGTGTATTTTTAGTTAAAATATTTTTATATAAAGTTTTAAATTTATAAAGCTCGATTCACCGCACAGACGCACTAACGGGCAGAGTACCCGGTCGCGTGTAGTGTAGAAATGGTAAATCCGAGGTCATCCCAAGAGTTAAGTGTAAATTAGTTCTAATTTGAATGTCACGTTTAAACTGGTTTTGAAATCGTTTTTGAAATAATTGACAGAAAGGTAAAATGCTAAAATTAAATTATAAAAGAAGTATCAGGGAGAAAGACGTGCTAGCCTAGTCATTTCATTACTACCATTATAACTACGTTTTCCTATGTAGTTTTTAAAGTCGATAGACCTGAATATATATCTTTAGTCTGCCCTATATTTCCTGCGATCCCAAATCCCCCAAATTCTCGAAGGTAGGGCAACTAAGGTTACAGTGATTAATCCCAACTATACCCAGAACTAGTCTAATAACCTAAACAGATTATTAACCCTCTCTAAAAGAGTTCCTTTGCTTTTTAAATATATTAGGTGAGAGAGGCGGTAACGGGGTTAGTTCCTACACTAGGGATAGGGTTCCAAACCTACCCCAGTACCCTGCTAATCCTATGTTCAATTTGATAGTCTAATAACAGGACTAACGTTATCTAAGCCACCCGCAGTATTACCAAAACCCAGGGTTACACGATAGTCAAAGGTATATCTAACGAAACCCTAATCTAACAGGAAACAAACATTATAACAGTAATAAATTCATGACTACGCCAGCACTTAGGGTGCTTAGCCGCTCATAGCAAAGACACATCAAGAATTAAATGAAGTAATTTTGATAGAAAAACTCATAATCATTACAATATTTGTTTTTGAACTCTAAAAGACTAAAATACAAGTAATCTAATCTCCCTTGGACTTCGGACGGATTTATTCTACTCTTGGAAGCCTTGTTTGCCCCTTAGAGTTGTTGTGTAATGACTGATGATGAAGTGTCTGAATGAGGACTTTATTTGTAGCCTTCGAAATCTTTACGGCGTAACCATAAAGGGTGTTACGCCGTAAAGTCTTTAACACGGGTTTCCATATTCCAAGCTTAAAATTGTTATGGCGAAACCTTTTTCCATGTTACGCTGTAATGGTGACTAGACTTTCCATATCGTAGGCAATAATACGTTTACGGCGTAACTCAATATCCATGTTACACCGTAATGATGACTGAGCTGCAATATCTTCCATAATAAACTTTATGCATTTACGCCGTAAAGTAGCCTTTGAAGATGCGCCTTGCTTGAAATAGGTTACGGCGTAACCTTGCGAGGTGCAAAGTCTTGAAATAATCCGTGTTTCTTTGTTATTTTCGTCCATTTCCCATGTTTCTTGTCATTTACAAAATAACATAAAATATATATAATTCAAGTATTTACGGAACATTTGCAAGTAATTTAGGGGGTAAAATAACACTAAAAAGTATCAAATAGATGTTATTAATGTGGACCTCCGTTGACCAAATATTGTCCCAAAGATCAAGAACTTGAAGTTACACGAGTAGTTGGTGAAAGTAAGTATGATGGCAAAACCACAGATGAACTTAAGAGTTGGTTTTATATTGGAGGGGCAGCTAGTGTTGTTACTGGATTTTGGATAGTAGTTAGCGCTTTACTTCTTCACGAGTCGCCTCTCCATTCGTAATACTCATCCCACTATTTAACTGCTTATTTAATATAGAAAAGGCCCTGCATGTCAAGTTTGTAAATTTCATCTTTGAGAAGCAATTGTACCTTCATTTTAAACTATAGACGTTTAAGATTTATAAGTAACTTCTACAAGGAAATAACATACTTGGGATACTCCAACCCTTATCAGACCTTCCAATTAAATGAATAAGACGATCTGTCCGACGTGGCACAAATTCTGATAGACTTTTTAGTCAAAGTTCGAAGAAGTTTTCTCGGGCGACGTGTCGCCCGGGATAAGTTGGTATAAAATTGTTCATGACTGGCCATGAGATTTAGCGTGGGAGGACTGGGAAGACGCCGTACACTTGGAATGGTAGTATTAGTGAAGACTTGATGGTTGTTAGAGATAATAAGAGGGTGATGTATAAGAGTTGAAGATCTAATGAAAGACGATACGGTTGCTAACGATAAATTCATACATAAGTTTAACACAACGTGAGTATTTATATATAGTTTCCAATGATCGATTACACTTCAAGTATTGTTTACTTGCTAGTTTTAGTCCTTTTTATTTTATGGTTTTCTAAAAGAATTATGGCTTACGTAGCTAGGTTGGTGACTTTGATTTATGAACACACAGGAGGTGCAAAGGAAAATGTGTTTGAAAATTCCTAAAACGACATTAATGGATGCAGAGACATGTTTCGTACTTTGCACGTGATCCTCATTAGTAAATATCTCCATTATCACACATTACAATTTTGTGGTCTGTGTAAAGTTTTATAAAAATATTGCAATATTAACAAGACAATCAGATTAATTCAGCTAACCTCCCCTTTATTCTTTTAATCACAACATCAAACAATCACTTCAAATGTGATAATTGGTTTTGAGTTTAATACAGAATACAACTGAAACACTTACAAGATTAACCTAACTAATAACAAACTCTTGAGAGAGATGAACAATAGAAACAACTGAATAACAAACTTTTTGTTAAAGAAGCTCCATTATCCTTAGCTGCTTTTCCCCCCCACAACAACCTATTCACATCCCCGTGGCAAGAATAGTCCCTGTAAATTTGGGACACAGAGAAAACACAGCTATATCATATAAATATGAAACTTCATCTTTCCCTGAATTACTGGAGACCCCTTGAAGTATTTATCCAGGTTTAAGCTTACTAAATACAATATTTTTCAATAGTCTCGTATGTTTCTTTTGATTGTACTGTTTGCTAAAAAAAACATTGATGGTGCATGTCATGAAGGGGTCCAGGTCCTAGGTCCTAGTAGTACTATGATGTGCCTGATTTAGTTAACAACTTTATGCATCCTTTCAGTGTTATATGGCTCTTAAAACCTGTTTTTTTTGCTTTGAAAACTAAATTGAACGAGTGAGTGCTCGATATTTGCATTCATATATTACTGCTTATTACATTATTTTTTTGACGTAATTCAGTGATAAATAACTAGGTATATAATTTGGATTGAAAAATTATATTATGGTCATAAACATGGAGTGGGTAATTCAAGTTAAACTCCTGGTTTTGCTCAAGTATCTTATGTTAGTTTATGGACATAAATTAGTGGATGTGTGTTAGGACGAAACGAGATCACGGGATTGCACCACTTTACGTTTGCAGGTGTAAATGTAATAATTATTTATAAAAGGTTATATTTATTATTAATTACACTAAAACATTTAACGACCGTTAGTATTTAAGGTTTATGACATATCGACAGTTAACTAATTAAAGGAAAGGACTATAGATGGAATTAAAGTGATCAAAGATGGTACTAGAAATCCCCCCCCCCCCCCCCCCGCCCCCATTATGGATAGCACCGATAGGCTGATAGGAATTAGGGTTTTAATCCTTGTCTAACTTGCTCTCTAAGTTTTCCACACTATAAATAAAGGGCCTAGGGTCATTGTATTCTCATCTCTTGTACACATACAATTCCCAAAGTCTTTTCTCCCTTTTTTTGTCAAAACCGATCGGCAAACCATTCTAGTGGGTTGATCGAATTTTTAAGTATCAAGAAAAATTGTTTTGTGTTTATTACTAGCAAATTGTTTACTTGGTATTAGTACGTGTGTACAAAAACGTGATTCAATCACAAAAAACCCCTATTTTGGGGGGTATTGTATCTTGGATGAAGTACAACAAAGGTAAGGGTAATTCCATTAATCCACATAAACCCTAATTAGGGTTAGATCAAGAACAAAGAAAGCAAGAACGATTCTTGTGCTCAAGAATCCAAAGGTATGTAACCCGACCCGGTTAATTATATGCATGTTAATTATATGATTTGTTATCGCTTCCGCTATTACGTGCTTTGATGTTTGATTTAGATTATAAATTGTTATAAAAATGCTGGAAAAAACAAGTGAATCACAAGCGTTTTAACATGTTTAATAATTACCTGAAACCTAAAATCTATAACAATTAGTGTATTGTTGTTAATTACATGTGTTTAGGGTTTATAAAAATTAGGGTTTTTTTACCCTAAATCAACCAAGTTGGTCGATTTCTTGTTATGAAATTTTTTTTGAAACCCTAGATTAAATGTTAGATTTAAAAAGGTTTATTGCTTGATTAATTGTTATGTCAGGTTTTAATTGTTACGATCCTTGAGTCCATTAATTATTTGTCTAAGTGATTTTATGATCCATGGAAACATGCTTGTTTTTCAGGGATCATAAGGAAATATGTAGTTAATTGTTCGTTTATTGTTTTACGGTTGCCATTAATTTTAGTACGACAATCTTGAATTTGGGGAAGACCTCAATTTAATCACTAAATTAAGTTTGTGATATGTGGTATATTTTAATTATGGCGTACGAACTGTTAACTCGATTGCATGTGGGTTATTTTTTTTTGAAAAAGTGAGAGCCATGAATTAAATATTACTTTAATAAAACCTAGATTTTATTATTAGGGTTTATCGTATAAAAAGAATGCATGTGGCTACATGTTTTTTAATTAACGCATATAATTTGTTATTATGTGTTTACCGCTTTAGTCGTTTTTTTATTAAAAATTACTTGTTTTTTGGTTTATATAATTGATGCGAATTGTTGTAAACAAAAAGGATAATTTTTGAATAGAAAAATAATATGGACTAAATCTATATAAAAATTATGAATTGTTTTGAAGAGTTAAATTTACAATAGTTTAGTTGATTGGTAATTTTCGTACTAAATAGTTAGAAAGGCTCATCCAATTTGACAAACTGTGTGGGAAGTTTAACGCGTCGCTGGTCGAACCCGACTAAAGAAGGAGGTTATGCTTCAGCGCTGACCGAATTCTCGGCTTGCTTGTGCGTAAAATTGGAGTTACCTACGACTATTTAAAAGTACAAAGTTACTTTAAGGTTGATTTGCCTCAATTCCACATCCGAAACACTAAGTCGAAAGACTTATGCAAAAGTACGTTGTGGACGATAATTGTGGGTACTTCTTTAATTGGTTCATCCAATGCCTCAACCAAAATTTTGTTTATTTAATCTTGCCCTAAAAGTTAATAAAAAGTTTTTTTATTAAACATATGATATGGAGTTGTATGCATGCTTCTCCATACATAATTTTGATTCCACACATCAAACATTAGTACCCTTAAAACTTAAGTCGAATGCCATCTAATTAACAAACACTTGAAGTTGCAATTTATGTCATGTGAGAACTTGGACTAGATTGTAATGGACAGAAAACCTTCATGATTGAGTAAGACCTCACATGGACAAGTTTGACGTTATTTAGATTAGACGACTTATTGATTATTTAGTGAGAAACTAGAACTCAAGGATTAAGGATGGATGAAAACATGTTTACAATGAACTAGTTTTCTGGCATGTAAATCCCATAAAGATCTAGAAATTGAAAATTGTTTGTCAATTAATTGTTCGACAAAGTACCATTCGAATAATTCATTCTAGAAAAAAAAAAAAAAAAAACACACACCCCCCCCCCCCCCCCCCCCCCCCCCCCCCCCCCCCCAAAAACAACAAGATCAACTGATGTGATGGGTTTATGTCAATATGGGTTCTAGTTTTCAAGGAAATTCTATGGTTATATGAATATTGTCTGGGTATTTTATTTTCTTAAAAAATGTATTATCTATAATACTAATTAATTGAACTTTTCTGTAGAAATGGCTCAACCCGATAATAAAAACACTTTAAGTTCTGCGTTCAAGACTTTCTTTGAACTAGAAAAACTGACTGGCGACAATTTCAATGATTGGTACCGTTCACTAAGAATTGTCTTGAGAGTGGCGGGTACCTATGACTATTTGTTTAAGCCTTGCCCTGAAGAACCCCCTGAGGATGCTGCTGAGAATGTTAAAGCTGCATGGAAAGCTGAATACAAGATACATTCTGATGTGGCTTGTTTAATGCTTGGAAGAATGTCACCTGCTCTTCAAAGGCAGTTTGAACTATATTTTCCGCAAGCCATGCTTGATGAACTCAGAAGAATGTTTGAAAAGCCTAAAGCTGTAGAGATCTACGATTTGGTGGATACCCTGCACAGCTGCAAACAAGCCCCAGGAAAATCCGTAAGTGCTCATGTGTTGGAAATGAAAGGTTACATGGACCAACTACAAGCTCTTGGGAAACCCTATGACAATGATATGGCGATTAACTTAATTAAAGGTCCCTTAATGGTTTTGGTGATTTTGTTAGAAACTTTAATATGCATTGCGTGGGGAAGACAGTGAGTGATCTACACGCATTGCTCATTGACTATGAAAAGGGTTTAAAGACAAGGCCTATACCTCTAGGTACCTTTGCTATTCAAAGTAGGGTGAATAGCCAACAAACCGCAAGCGGCAACAAAAAAGGGTAAAAGCAAAGGCAAAGCTGTTAGGATTAAGCAAGTTGTCGCGTATCAACCAAAAATAGAAAAACCCTCCTCAGAAGAATGGAAAATCCAAGAGGAATCATGCTTGTCACTACTACAAACGTAGTTGTGTCACTGGAAGAGGAACGGCCCTCTTACTCGAAGGTTCGCGCACAAATAAAGATCATGAAGGTTGAGCATGGTGCTGCAACTTCAGGTAACTTATTTATGATTGAATTATTTAATCTAACTCACAAATTAAATTCCTGGGTATATGATACTTGATGCGGTATTCACATTTGTAATATGCTGCATGGATTTAGAGTGGAAAGGAAGCTATCCTATGGAGAGCAATACCTGCATGTGGGAAATGGAGCACAAGCAGCTGTTGAAGCCATAGGAGTGTTTAATTTAGTTTTACCATCTGGTTTAGTACTGTCATTAAATAATTGTCATTATGCACCTTTTATAATTAGAGGTGTTGTTTCCTTTTCTCGTTTGTTGGATCTTGGATTCGTTCACACTGTTACTAGTAATGGAATTTATGTTTCTTCAAATGGTATTTTCTATTTTAGTGCTATATCTGTTAATGGTGTGTTTGAAATTGATATGAATGATAATGTTTCCAAGTATAATAATAATTCTATTTTTAGCATAAATAAGAAGAGAAAGTTAGACTTGATTCTTCTTATCTTTGGCACTGTAGACTTGCCCATATTGGCAAGACTCGCATGCAAAAGCTTCAACGTGAAGGAATTTTGGAAAGTATCAATGATGAATCATATAATAAATGTGAATCTTGTATTTCTGGGAAGATGACAAAGAAACCTTTTAATAATAACATTGAAAGAGCTACAGATCTACTTGGTTTAATACATACAGATGTGTGTGGACCACTTAGACATGTGTCAAGGAAAGGTGCTAGCTACTTCTTAACCTTTACTGATGATTTCAGTCGTTGTGGTTATGTTTACTTGATTAAACATAAACATGAGGTATTTAAAACATTTAAGGTATTTAAATCAGAAGTAGAATTGCAACTAGGAAAGAAGATTAAAGCTCTTCGATCCGAATAGTGGTGGGGAATAATTTAAGCTAAGTGTTTTAAAGATTATCTAGGTAAGAATGGTATAGTCAACATCTTACTCTCTCCATATCTCCACAGCAAAATGTGTATCTGAAAGGAGAAATCGCACCACTCATTAGATATGGTGGGCAATCTATGTTTAATCTTACAATCATCTTACCATTATCCTTTTGGGGTTTTTGCCTTAGAATCGCGGTTCGTTATTCTAAATATGGTTCCACGAATGACTGTTGATGAGACACATATGAATTATGGCCTTGGCAAGGCGCCTGGTATTTTGTCTATTTAAAGGTCTGGGGTTGCGTGCGTATTTGAAAACGTGAATCAGTGATAATCTCTAACAATGATTGTTAAGTGTATCTTTGTAGGATACCTAAGGAAATATGGGTTATACTTTTATTTTTCACTGAAAAACAAAGTAATTGTTCGCTTAGGTATGGAGATTTTCTTGAAAGAGATCTCATATCTCAAGAATTCAGTGGGAGAGATTATGACCTAAAAGATGATCATATGGATACATTACCTTCTGAAAACATTAGCGAAATTCCAGTAGAACCTAAAAGTCTAGGTCCTCCACCGGAATTAATTCCTGTCCGTAGGTCTGAAAGGACTTCACGTGCACCCAACCGTCTATATCTAAACATGGAGGTTGAAGATGATGTAGTAGGTGATCCTTGGAAACTGCCTATTATAAAGGTGCATGCTTGACCCTGATAAGGTAAATATGGAGAGGTGCAATGGATGAGGAAACTGAAACTCATTGAAAGTTAATGAAGCTGGACTGAAGTAGACCATCCTCCCAATGCTAAATAGTAAGGGAGTAAGTGGTTATTCAAGAAGAAGACTGACATGGATGGTCAAGTACACACCTATAAAGCTCGTCTGGTAGCTAAAGGCCATACTCAAACCTATGGGATTGACTACGAGGAGACATTTTCTCCTGTAGCAGACATTAGAGCGGGGGGATTTTCGGATTCTCATAGCTATAACAGCGTACTATGATTATTGAGATTTGGAATTGGATGTTAAAACTGCCTTCCTGATTGGTCGCTTAGATGAAGGACATTATATGGGCAAACCTGAAGGTATGTTAATCAAGATATCAAAACCGTGTATGCAACTTCAAAGATCTATTTATGGTTTGAAGCAAGCATCACGTCAATGAAATAAACGATTTGATGAGAAAATCAAGAAGTTTGGATTTACTCAAAATCATGATGAGCCGTGTGTATATCGCAAAGCTAGTGGGAGTAATGTAGTATTATTGATCATATATGTTGATGACATATTAATCATGGGAAAACAAATTCAAGACTTAAGGAAGTTAAGTTATCTTGGAAAGTGTTTTTCTATGAAGGATTTAGGAGAAGCTGCATACATTCTGGGAATCAAAATCTATAGAGATAGATCTAAGCGGTTAATTGGACTTAGTCAAAGTGCTTACATTGACAAAATATTGAAGAAATTCAATATGCATAACTCTAAGAAAGGTTATTTGCCAATGGAAGTCAAACATGAATTAAGTAATGAGATGTGTGCTTCAACACCTGAAGAGGTGGCTTACATGAAGAAAGTGCCTTATGCTTCGGCTGTAGGATCTATTATGTATGCAGTTAGATGCACAAGGCCAGATGTGGCGTTTGCTCAAAACTTGGTCAGTCGATATCAACAGAATCCAGGAAAGCTCCACTGGGTTGCTGTTAAACATATTCTGAAGTATCTGAGGAATACGAGAGATATGTTTTTAGTGTATGGAGGGAAACCAGATGCAGAACTTAATGTTACAGGGTTCTGTGATGCGTCCTGGCAATGTGATAAAGATGATACGAAGTCTCAGACGGGTTATGTCTTTGTCGTCAATGGAGGAGCAGTAGACTGGAAGAGCAAGAAGCAGACAACGATTGCGATGTCTGCAGCACAAGCTGAATATATGGCTGCTTCAAAAGCTGCAATGGATGCTGTTTGGATTAGGAAATTTGTTGGAGATCTTGGAGTGATGCCTTCAATAAAAGAGCCTATTAATATGTATTGTAATAATTCTGCTGCAATCATATTCGCCAAAGATTCTGGAATAATGAAAGGCGCCAGACATTTTCTACGAAGATATCACTTCGTTCAAGAACAAGTCGAGAGCGGTGAAATCAAAATATTAAAAGTTCACACAAATGATAACTTAGCTGATCCTTTCACTAAGGCTTTACCTAGAGGAAAGGTTACTGATCATGCCAATGGAATTGGACTTCAATTAGCTAGTAGTTTCATGCATACCTGTGATTAGTATTTGGATAAAGGATATTGTAAACATTATTATTTGATGGAATAAAATATTGGTTATGTTTATTTTGTTATTTAATTTTGTATCATATTTTGCATGTTTTAAATCCTTGAATAGATTATTCTAAATGTCCGTTGTCAATTAATGATATGGGAATATTATTAAATTAAGACAAGATTAACCTAACTAATAACAAACTCTTGAGAGAGATGAACAATAGAAACAACTGAATAACAAACTTTTTGTTAAAGAAGTATATATAGCTGTTTTTCCTCAATTATCAACTCGTGGCAAGAATAGTCCCTGTAAAATAAGACATAGAGAAAACACAGCTATATCATATAAAATAGTGAAACTTCACTTTACCTGAATTACCTAGAGACCCCTGAAGTATTTATCCAGGTTTAAGCTTACTAAATACAATATCTTTAAATAGTCTCGTATGTTTCTTTTGATTGTACTGTTTGCTAAAAAAAACATTGATGGTGCATGTCATGAAGGGGTCCAGGTCCTAGGTCCTAGTAGTACTATGATGTGCCTGATTTAGTTAACAACTTTATGCATCCTTTCAGTGTTATATTGGCTCTAAACTTGTTTTTTTGCTTTGAACTAAATGAACGAGCTGAGTGCTCGATATTGCATTCATATATTACTGCTTTATAACATTCATTTTTGACTGACGTAATTCAGTGATAAATAACTAGGTATATAATTTGGATTGAAAAATTATATTATGGTCATAAACATGGAGTGGGTAATTCAAGTTAAACTCCTGGTTTTGCTCAAGTATCTTATGTTAGTTTATGGACATAAATTAGTGGATGTGTGTTAGGATCGAACTCGAGATCACGGGATTGCACACTTTACGTATGAAGAGTAAATGTTTAATAATTATTTATAAAAAGGTTATATTTAATTATTAAATACACAAAACATATAACGACCGTTAGTATTTAACGGATAATGACTAACGACAGTTAACTAATTAAAGGAAAGGACTATAGATGGAATTAAAGAGATCAAAGATGGTACTGAATCCCTTAAGGATAGCACCGATCGGCTATAGGATTAGGGTATCCTAATCCTTGTCTAACTTGCTCTCTAAGTTTTCCACACTATAAATAAAGGGCCTAGGGTCATTGTATTCTCATCTCTTGTACACATACAATTCCCAAAGTCTTTTCTCCCTTCTTTTTTGTCAAAACCGATCGGCAAACCATTCTAGTGGGTTGATCGAATTTTTGAGTATCAAGAAAAATTGTTTTGTGTTTATTACTAGCAAATTGTTTACTTGGTATTAGTACGTGTGTACAAGAACGTGATTCAATCACACTATTGATTGTATCTTGGATTGAATTACAAAACGGTAAGGGGTAATTCCATTAATCCACATAAACCCTAATTAGGGTTAGATCAAGAACAAAGAAAACAAGAACGATTCTTATGCTCAAGAATCCAAAGGTATGTAACCACCCTTGTTAATATATCATGTTAATTATAGATTTGTCTGCTTAAAATACATGTTTACGTTTATTTGCAAGAAGCTTTTAATTATAAGTTTATAACTACTACATTTTGCAAAACAGACATCCTAAACTTGAAAAAAAATTAATATTGCGTTGAACATGGACTTGATAGTTTTGTGCGTTATGTAGTTCTTTGATGACGACTTCCATTGGGGGCCGCTTAGCTTGAGCTTCGGCCAAGCATTGTAAGCAATTTTTATGACTGCGTTGAAAGAGTTACTTGGGTGTGTGTTACGTTTCCTCAAATTAAGAAGATCACCAGTAACCTGAAAGAGCATTTTAACAACAACAAAGAATTGGTAAACATACAGAGAAAAAAAAATATCAATTATGTATGCAGTATTGAATATAGGTTAAAAACATGCCTGGTTGCTGGTCCAGGAATGAAAAACACTTGATATCACACCTGTAGACTAGACTGAATCTATGAACAGAACACCAAGAGTGATCTCTGCCTTTCCTTCCTCTCGGCACTCTACAACTTTTGTATCGATCTGTTCCCTCACTTCAGCTCGTATGTCTTCGGTGTCACCAGTGAAAAGAGTAAGAAAACCATGTGTTCTAGATTTCATAACAATATAACATTGATAATTAAGTTTTCAGATATATATATATAGTTACTTTAGACATTTCCTAATTTTTGCGTTTTGTTTCTCATCATATTAGTTATAAATTTAATGGGTTGATAATTGCAATATACGTGCTGCAAAGCTCAAAATAACAATGTAGAATTGTTCATCAAAACTGGCGTAAATTTCGTATAACTTTCGCCAATGGTTCATGTTATAATTCTTTTAAACCCATAACATCTTTTGGCGTAATTATCTAATAGTGGCATCAAAACACATCTTTCGTATAACTTTCGCCAATGGTTCATCTTCCAAGTAGGCATTAATAAACAATCGACTTCCAATGTACGCATTCTAAGCCACAAAATTTCATGAAATAATATTAACAAAAACTTACAGAACATCAAATTCTACTTTTTCGTTTGTTTTGTAGGGTTGGAGTGAAACGCGAGTATTTTTCTATTCTTTGTATGAGTTCTTAATATTTTTTTAAGTTCGTATCATGGACAAACATCCTTGCTGAACCTCTAATCAAATTGAAAATTAAGTACAATATTTTTTTGTAATCATATTACGTACAAAATTGAATCGGTTATTCAATTGCTTAGACAACTGAATATGAATATGAAATCAAAGTCTAACAGTTGAATTATGATTTTTGAAATTAGGGTTCGTGAAAAATTAATGTATTTAGAAGATCATAAATGAATTATGAATAATTAGAAGAAAAAAACATACCTTGGATCGATTGTTTCCATCTTAAAACTACAAGCAAGAATTAATTTCATGCCTCGGATCTATTTGGTTTGGCCAAGCTTTCTTCCCTTGATTGAAGTTTAATCCAAGAAAAAAACATACCTCGGATCGATTTCATGGTGGTTTGAAAATCAATCTTTTAATCAAAAGAATACACCGAGTGATTAAAATTAAATATTGGGGGAAGATTGTTTTTTAGGGATTTTATTGACCGATTCTTCTTTACATTAAATGATGGAAGTGAGGATGTATGTCAGCCGATTCTTGTTGTTAATTCAAAGATGAATGATTAAAGTTATGGATTCAAAGATCTAGGGTTAGTAGTTGATTGAAGGTGATATGCTGTCGTGAAGAGGTGTATGTGTTTTTTTTCTTGACAATTAAATGCTGGAAAGAGAAAGGAGCTGTGAGACGTTGATTATTGAGTGTTTTACAAGTGGCGTTTTTTGAGAATTTTGATGGTTTCAAAAACTTTGTTTTATATAGGTTATATAGATATTGATAAATAAATTAAGAGGGACCCGTCAATCTCGTGAGACTTAGGTGCTATTTGTTTATTAAGAGGCTCTGAATCAGCACTGCACATCTGATCTGAATCTGAGGCGTAAATGTCTGAATCTGAATCTAACAAGACTGTTTGTTTTTTTAACGTCTGAATGTTGTACAATTTCAATCTTACAAAATATAAACACATCCGTACATTTAAGAAAAATTTGAGTCATAAATTTAACATAGTCTAGCAACGTGAAAATAAAATGTCATAATCTAAAACATTCAAGGACATTGTGCCGCAATTGAATCTCGTAATTATATATGGTTGAATATCTTCATCGACAACATTATCATTTTGTAAATTTCTACTATCATGTACTTCACGACGTCGATGATCATATACTAAGAAAAACTCATTGCTTAAGCGTTTAAAGACGTTACATATTAGTTGAACAATATACTCATTGCTTAAGCCGTTTACAAAATATAAATTCGTATATTACACTCATATGATAGCATGCATGAATGAGACTTATGGCTATAAAAATAGGCATATAAAAATCATATATCTACATAAGAACAATGGACAACATGTTATATCTACAAATGTCTAATATTGCTGTGATTAAAACAATGAGGGCACTGACCAAAATACAAATATTTCTAACTAAACTTATAATAAGAGATTAAAAAGAAACAGCCCAATGAGTAGGAAACGACGAAACGTTCTTTTCTTTTTATTAAATGCCAACAAGAGGCATTAAGATGCCCTTCTCAAGTCTAGACCATTAAGATATTTTTACATCTGACCGCGTCTGAATGAAAAAGAAAAAACAAACGGTCTGAACGTCTAAAACGTCTGACCGATTCAGAGGTTTGGCTCATTAAGAGCATGTTAAGACATTTTAAGAAAAAACAAACACCACCTTACTGCTTTGTGCAATCGACGACACCCACTCGAGTGTTTTGTCCTGAAGTTGAAAATTCTATTAATTAATTAATTTATTTGAACAACAAATTTTTATAAAAAAACAAATTAGATCATTACATTAAAATTTGATCATATCTAATTTGATATGTATTTTGATTTATGGTCGAAAATACCAAAATAAATGTAAAAAAAAGGCTGTGTTTGTGAGGTCACAAGACTATTCTTCTTTTATGTTTCGTCCATCTATTTATAGAAACTACTTTTGCAGGTCATCCAAATATATAATTGTTTTCATTTGCACTAGTTTTATCCAATATTTTGTTAGAAGTGTATGAAATACTACAAAGATAAGCTACTACTAACAGATTAAAACAACAAAAATAATACAAATAATAATTAAAATGTAAAATACTAGTTTTACCATCAATTTGCATACTTAGTTAATCAAAAGCGATTGAAAATAGGGTAAATGGTATTGACAATTGACATTCAAATGTTTGTTTTAATTGTTTCGATACCTTACGGTAAAGCATTATTCTTGTCATTAAACAAACTTTCAGCAAAAAATTAGTCGAAATTTATATAAATAAAATAAATACATATTTCGGTAGCCGCTCATTAGTTCAGTATATGAATCGTCTTAATGACAAAATAGAATATTTAGGTGAACTTTAATACATTATTGCAATAATAAAATAAAGGGTTTTGCTAATGACAGCCCTTAGGGTTGTCGTTAAGAGTAATCTTTTTACTACAATTTCATGTAATAAATGAAATCATCCAATCAAAATCAAATGTTTGTTGTGCATCCGGATTTTTAGGGATTATATCCATATTTCTCGGAATTGACTTCCAATCATAATGATTCATAGATAGCTTTGTATAAAATTCAATCTCTTAACGACAACCCTAAGGGCTGCCGTTAGCAAAACTCTAAAATAAAATAATACCTAACAACTCGCTTTCAACGAGTTATCTTATTTAGGTGACCTTCAATACATTTTTATGGTGAATATTTAAAGGACCTTTAAAATTTGTATAAACGAATTATTATCAAGACATAATTAATTATCGCTTTCAACATGATCACTATACTATGGCTCTTATATTTTACGTAATGATAATGTGTTCAAACAAGCAAAAGAACCCGCGCGTTGCGGCGGGGCTAATTTTTTCTCGAATAATTTTTTTTTTACGTTTCGGGGGGTTTTTTTTTGGCGATGCGTTATGGCGGGACTAATTTTTAATATTTTCTTTTTTTGTA
>BQNB010106914.1:3181-23285 GCA_026074375.1 Tanacetum coccineum | reverse complement strand
CGTTATTTGAGATATACTTGGCATTTCTCACTCAAGGTGAGTTCATAGCCCCACGTTTTACATGTTTTTGTTTTATAAGTTTTTTGGGTGAAAAACATGCAATGCTTTACAATTGGACACAAGTGGTTAAGTTTCATGTTATGATTACGTGTTGCCTAAGTAGCGATAACCCAACTGTCAATTGCGGGATTGTGAGCGCGAATGTTATTAATAGATCTATTGGGTTTGACAACCCCGTTCGGGTGATTAGCTATCACTGGACAAACGAACGTATACCATGTCGAATATAGGATGTTGCGGGTTAGAACATCACCACGGGCAATGTAGGCCATTAATTTGGTATTCATACACGTCAAGCTTCAGTGTCATGAGCTTAGAGCAACGTAATTACATTTATATGATGTCTGCATCTGTTGCATTATCATACACTTGGGAAATCTTGTGGTCCTACAATATATGATTTATCAAACCTATGAATTCACCAACATTATTGTTGACGTTTTAAAGCAATGTTTTTTAGGGGATCAATAAGCACGAGGTGCGATGGATACATTGGTGGTTTTGATTTGGATGTCATGCATTAAAGATTTTGTCACATTTCATTTTGTTATCTGTTATGGGCTGAAAATCTTTGTATTTTGATCAAGTGAACAAGTTAAGCTTCGGGCTTATGTAACAATTATTATGTTAAATCCAATGTATCGTTTTCAAATGACTTTTTGGTCGTTCTATATATATCTTGTGTTGTTGATCTATGAAGTAACATGCCCCGGACCCTTATTCCGCTGCGATCCAATTTGGGGGTGCTACAATGGAGGTGGTTGCTAAGCTGCTTGGTGATGTGGTGGTGATGTCATAGAGGTGCTTGAGGTGCTTGATTGTTTTAAAATGGGTAAAAATGAAAGAAAATAGGTCTCGGGTTTGGTTTTGGTTTGGCTTAGGATTTAGGGTTTTAAAATGTGGATTAGGGTTAGGATTAGGGATAGATTAAGGTTTAGGATTAGTATTAGGATTTAGGTATACGATTTAGGATTAGGTTTAAGGTTTAGGATTAAGGTTTAGGGTTTAGTTTTAGGTTTAAAATTAAATTAGGGTTTAGATTTTTAGATTAGGGTTTTAGGATGATTTAGAGTTTAGGTTTAAGGTTTAGAAGTCATGCATTAAGTGCTTGTATCTTGTGTTAAAGTGGTAGTAAGAAACTAAAGTGATTTAGGAGCTTAAATGACATAGTTTGACTTTCTTACTTCATTGACTTATACATTAAGCTTTAATGAGTTATACATTGTCTTGGAGGGAAAATATGATTTAAATATTGTGTATTGATACTTGTACACATGCTTTAAAGGCTTGTACATTCATTTATATGTATACATTACATATAATTAGGGTTTTGATATAAACGTTAACGTTTAATGCTTGTTTTAATGTAACGTTGTAAATGGTATGTTAAATTGATAATGTACTTAGTAAAAAGGATATTAAGATATAGACTTGACATATTAGAAGTTTTACACGATGTAAACATAGATATAGATGGCATTGGTTGAGGTTGCGTGAGCTCGTTTACGTTAGTTATGTAAACTACGTTACATAATGAAATAAAGCGAAAAATTTCCCTGTAAAAAAGGTGGTATATATAATAGATGGATATTACAGTGCATCTAATTTAATAGATGGATATTACAGTGCATCTAATTTAATAAATAGATATTTATAGTGTATCTAATTTAATAGATGGATATTTACATTAATGAAAATTGCGGGTTGTTATAGTCTCCCTCCCTTAAAATAAATCTCATCTAGAGATTTAGTTGGATGCCGGAGTGATGTTTAAAAACAAATGAGGATACTTGGCACGAATTTGATCTTCGCGTTCCCACGTAAATTCTGGTCCTCTTTTAGAGTTCCATCTTATTTTAACTATAGGAATACGACTTTGTTTCAGTTGCTTGACTTCTCGATCCATAATCTCCACTGATTCTTCTACAAAATTGAGTTTGTCATCAAGCCGAAGCTCTTTTATTGGAATGATGAGAGATTTATCAGATAAGTATTTCTTTAGATTAGAAACATGAAAAGTACTATAGACATTACTGAGCTCTTCAAGAAGCTCTAGTTTGTATACAACTAGGCCAATCCGTTCATGGATTTTGAATGGTGCAATGTACCAAGTATTAAGCTTTCCTCGCTTTCCAAAATGAATGACACATTTACGAGGTGATACTTTCAACATAACATGATCTCCAACTTGAAATTCTAAATGCTTTCGCCTTACATTGGCGTAACTTCTTTGTTGATCTCTTACAGCTTGCAAGCATTGTCGAATTTGCACTCTTTTCTCGGTGGTTTCATGGATTATCTCTGGTCCTATAAGTTGAACATCTCTAACTTTGGCCCAGCAAATAGGTGATCTGCACTTTTAACCATAAAGTGCCTCAAATGGTGCTACCTTAATACTGGCATGGTAACTGTTATTGTAGGAAAATTCTACCAATGGTAAGTGTCTTTCCCATCCTTTTCTAAAATTTATAACATGGGCTCAAAGCATATCTTCGAGTGTTTGGATGGTTCTTTCACTTTGTCCATCGGTTTCGGGATGATATGTCATACTCATGTCTAATTGAGTACCCAAAGCATTCTGCATTGATTGCCAGAATCTGGATGTGAAATGACTGTCATGATCCGAGATAATAGATATTGGCACTCTATGCCGGGAGACTATTTCTTTGATGTAAAACCTTGTGAGGGTTTCCATACTATCTGTCTCTCAGGTAGGGATGAAATGTGCAGATTTAGTAAGGGGATCGATAATGACCCAAATTGTGTCATGTCCATATAACATTTTGGGTAGTTTTGTGATGAAATCCATTGTTATTCTCTCCCATTTCCACATAGGAATCTCTGGTTGTACAAGTAAGTCAGATGGTTTCTGACATTCAGGTTTAACTCTAAAGCATGTTAAACACTTGGCAACATACTCATCGATGATTGCCTTCATGTTAGGCCACCAATAGAGTTTCTTTAGATCTTGATACATTTTGTCAGAACCGGGGTGAATGGAATATTTTGATTTATAGGACTCATGCATGATCAAGTATCTCAAATTACCAAAGAGTGGTAACGAGCTTCGGTTCTTAATACAACGAGTTCCATTAGGACGTACTTCAAATGATTTGTCCATTCATCGTAAATTCTCAGCTTTAATGTTTTCTTTCGTGAGTGCTTCAGTTTGAGCTTCACGAATTTGTGATGGTAATTTTGGATGAATAGTCATAACTAATGATCTAACTCAGAGTGGTTTGATTCGTTCCTTTCGACTCAAGGCATCTGCTACAACATTTGCCTTTCCAGGATGGTAACGAATTTTACAATCGTAATCTACAAGCAATTTTAACCAACGGCGTTGTCTCATGTTTAATTCTTTCTGATCAAGAATATGCTGAAGACTCTTATGATCAGTAAACATTATACACTTTGTGCCGTACAAATAGTGTCCCAAATTTTAAGAGCGAACACAACTGCTCCTAATTCGAGATTATAACACCCCGTGTTTTCAAGTCATTGATAACGTCAATGAATCTACTATTTATTTTTGGTGTTGTACGCGTTTGCTTTTAATTTCATGTATTAAGTAAAATCGCGTAAGCTAAAAACGATGCTTACAGTAGTTCAAATAATAAATTCGTATTTATCATTTAGGCCTTTCTCCTCAGGATGGTATAACGATATATTTCCTACACATAATCACGTACTAATCTAACAAAGCATAATTTTTACCACATCGGACGTTAGAGTCTCATGTCTTAATACTTTCTTCAACTGTCATAGAATATTGCTGAAGACTCTTATGCAACAGCTAAATCAAATTATACAACTTTGTAGCCTGTTACATCAATTAGTGTCCCAAATTTTTAAGAGCGAACACAAGCTGCTTCACAATTAATTCGAGATTAAAAACGTCTCCCCTGTTGTTCTCTTCAAAGTCACATTGATAACGTTCAAATGACAATCTAACAATTTATTCTTTTTTTGAGGAGATTTTGAAAAATAACGCGTTTGCTTTTTCAATTTCTATACACATTAAGTAAATCCGCGTATAGCCACAAATAACGATCATTCAATACTTATACGATCATCAAGGCACTTTCTAAACGTTTATACATCAATTCAACTGAACTATAAAATAAATTTATTTTTAAAAGAATAATATCTGGTCTTGTTCATTTATTCTTCTATTCGAGGTTATGGGTACACAATTTTTTACGTTTCCGCGCTAAATTACGTCTTACACCATTACTACCGGAACACAAACAATTCATTTTCTATCTATCTTTCTCAACAAATTTACCTAACACTTTCTTATAACCCAATCACATCCTATTAAAAGTTACAATCAAACTCTTTAATTCATCATAAATTTTCGCATTGGCTGACTTAGGACAGCTTAGATAATAATAGATCATACGTCAACCTTTCTATGACACAGACTTGATCATAGTATTATTCCTAAATCTTCTCTAAATAACATAAGATTTCTAACTACACTGTTACCATATTTACTTATACCTCATTTTTTATTCAAGATATTCCTATTTATGGTCTAGATATTTAACCAACAATGCTCCTTAAAACCATGGGATAATCCCTACTATTGGAGGAAAAAGAAACACATGCATTAATCACCAAGACTTTATACAACTTAGACCTAGCTCATGACTAGTGGTTTTGACCCCTAGTCTTCCCTTTTTGAACCATGACCCCCCCCCCCCTAAACTAGTCTTTGGTATTTTTTTGACTTGTCCTCATATATACACATCATACATTACAAGTATTATCTCACACAACTCATAAACACTTAGTAAAAAGATCAAAAACTCTCTCTTTCTCTCCCTTTTAGGTCACGGCTCAAACACCCCCTTTGTAATAATCCATATAAATTTTTATACAGCTTATACAAGCTATCACACATCATTCCTAAGATATATTAAGGTATTTGCAAGCCTTGGTTAACCATTTACAAGTGTTGAAGCAAAGAAAAGAAGCTAGGGTTTTCATTTTGAAAGTTAGGGTTTCTTGGTTGTAAGCTTAGGTTTAAAGTCTAAACAAGGGTTTAGCACATATTTTTCATCATCATCATTCATCACTAAGGTTATCTAAAGCCCTTAAATTTTCATTTCCATGATTATATGTGTATATGATGTTTATGTAGTAAAATCACCATTAGGATACTTTTTAACATGTAAAATGTATTTTTACTTGTGATTATGAATTTGTACACTTATACACATGTTATGTTAATGGTAAGATCATGTTAAAAATGGATACATAAGTGTTTTACAATCTTGGTTAAGCTTAAAAAGTGTTAATGCAAGATAATTCTAATGATTTATTTAAAAAGCTACAAGTAAAAGTGTATAAATAACTTTGTAAACATGTTAATCTTGTTACCATGGACTTGTGAGGACAAAAGATGAACTATTGGACATTATTATAGGTATCACATATGATAAATATAGCTATAAAGGACTTATGGTAAACTACAAAAGTGAAAAGTACATAAAACAAGCCTTATATAAAAGTATACATATTAAACATAAAGGGACTGTTTAGATTTTGAATTTCAATCAATAGGTTTGACCTTTTAGAAAAATAATACGTCTCATGACGATTCCAAAAAGGTAAGAAACTTGAAAAACGGATTAATAACGAAAAAGATACGGTAAAAACAAGTTATACGATAAATAAACGGTTTTATAAAAGAATTTTTATAAAACAATTTATAAAAATTATACAAAACAGAAAGTTTGGTATTTTTAACAGATTATACATAGTTTTAGGATTCGAAAATGATAAGAATCATAATTTTTCAATTTATAACAAAAGAGTTATGAATTTTGCAAGTTTATATACTTAAATGTATAAAAATAACTTTTATAAAAATAATTTTATAAACATTTACTGTTCATCAAAAACATATATTTTTGGAAATCATCAAAAATAAATAGAATTTTCAATTACGAGAACGTGCTCGAAAGAATTCCTAAAAATGGAGCTAAAACGGATAAAATACGACGTTTACGATAATTAAAGTTTATAAAAGTAATTTTATAAACTATAAACAGTAAAAATTACTATTCACCAGCAGACCCCATTTTATAAAAATGTGATAATTTTAATAACGAAGGCGTGCTCGAAGGAATCACTAAAATCGGGATTAAAACGAATAAGTTGTTGCATTTAAGGGTTTTACGACAATTAAATTTATAAAAGTAAATTTATAAAACATCATAAACAGTAAAAGTACTGTTCATCTAAAGATTATAAAATATTAAAATGTAATATTTTTATATATCATCTTAATACGAAGACGTAGACGTAAGAAACACGAGAAACGAGTTTAAAACGGGGAAGTTATGCTAGTTTTACCTAAACGATAATTATAAACGTTTTCACTTTATAACAACGATTTTTAAATTACAAATAGATGGTGATGAGCTATATAGGATTGTATACGATATTAGTTATCGAAGTGCATAGTACTTATATGACCTATATTGGATTAGGTTGCATTCGATCATTTACGTGACACATTATCTGTGATATTTGGTTTATCAGTAACTCAAGGTGAGTTCATAGCCCCACGTTTTACATGGTTTTTTTTATATGTTTTGGGGTGGAAAACATGCATTTGTTTTATAACTGGACATAAGTGGATAATATTTATACTATGATTACGTGTTGCCTAAGTAGCGATAACCCAAGTTGAGCCCATTATCATGAACTGTCAATCACTGGATTATGAGCGCGAATGTTATGAATAGATCTAATAGGATTGACATCCCCATTCGGGTGATTAGCTATCACTAGGAAAACGAACGTATACCATGTCGGATTAGGTATGTTGCGGGTTAGAACATCAATACGGGCAATGTAGGCAATTATATATTGCCATTTATTTATGTCGAGCTTCAGTGTTATGAGCTTAGAGCAACGTAATTACAACTATGTAATGTTTTGCATCTCCTGCATTATCATATACTTGGGGAAATATTATGGTCCAACTTTATACGATTTATCAAACCTATGAATTCACCAACATTATTGTTGACGTTTTAAAGCAATATTTTTCAGGAGGTCAGTAAGCACAAGGGGCAAGCAATACATTGGTGATTTTGTATTTTGGGATGACATGCTTAAAGATATGGTTGCATTATATTTTGGAAATCATGTATTATGAACTAGTATCTTTGTAATATAAACAATGAATAACTTAAGCTTTGAGCTTTTTGTAACAAATGTTTGCTAAATCCAATGTATCAGTTTTAAATGACTTTTAATGGTCGTTCTATATATATCTTGTGTTATTGATCTAAGATGTGACATGCCCCGGACCCTTATTCCGCTGCGAGCCATTTTGGGGGTGTTACAGATTGGTATCAAAGCCAAGGTTATAGAGGACCCATTGGTGGGTACAAATGTTTTGCTGGACATAAACGTTTTTCAAACATTGCTTATTATTAAAAGGGGTTTTTCACGGGACATACATGCATACATACATACATACACTACTTTTGCATTAGTCGGTCAGGCTAGATGCATGCATGATTGATATTCATGATTGATATACATATTATGATATAAATGTATATTTCTATAAGAGTCTTATATTAAATACTAATATAAGTTATTTTGGATTTTCAGATACAGTTATGTTAAATTCGGAAGATTCCACGGTCACCTACACGGCAGTTTCCAGTCCATTCGAGGATAGGCCAGACATTGGCTCACTAGGAGTCGATGGACCACCATTTATGCTGAGGGACCATATGCTACAATATTGGTGCTTACCAGGCTTTCCATCGCCTGACTACATGCTGGCCCAAGGGAGCGCCAAGTCACACACCCCCCACTGGACTTTGTTTCTGAGCTGATGTACCCTGAGTACATGCCACTGGAGGATGAGATACTCCCGGCCGAGGAGCAGCCACTGCAGATTCACCAGGATATGTTCCTGAGTCTGATCCAAAGGAACAGCCGGAGGAGGATCCAGCTGATTACCCTGCTGATAGGGATGATGATGATGATGAGGAGGAGGAGCCTTCCGGAGATGATGCCGATGATGAGGACGAGGACAAGGATGAGGAGGAGGAGGAGGAGCACCCAGCTTCGGCCGACTCTGTCCCACCTGTACATCGTATGACTGCCAGGATATCTATCCGGGATGAGCTATCCATATCACTTCCTCCTAGGGAAGAGGTCGAGAGACTTCTTTCCTTAACCACTCTACCACCATCACCACTTACTCCACTATCATCTCCATTACCACAAATACCATCTCCCCCACTTCCAGCATCACCACTAGCATCTATATTACCTGCATCACCACCTGCTACTTCCCATTCACTACCATTACCACCCTTGCATTTACTCTCCACTGACCGTAGATAGGACAGACCCGAGGTTTGCTTACCACCTCGGAAGAGGTTATATTCTACTCAGGGTCCTAGGTATGATATTGGAGATAGTTCAGCTGCTGCTGCCGCTAGACCGATTGGAGGTTGTAGGGCAGACTATGGGTTTGCGGTTACTATGGTACCAAGTATTAGCGACAAAGTAGTGGAGAGGGTTGGTCGGTATGGGATTAGAGATGTTTAGGTAGACCTGAGAGAGGCTATTGAGGAGGTAGCACCGATGACCCTTGAAGGGGTCAATACTAGGGTGACCGAGCTTGCTGCAGTTCAGGAGCAGGACACGCAAGATATCTATGCTGTGATAGGGGATACTCAGGACAGGCAGACCCAGATATATCAGAGAGTTGAGACATTGGGTGATGATAGTCAGCACCATTATAAGACTGCACGACTACTAGATCAGGAGGCTCTGGTTTCCCGGGAGGCATGGGGATGCTCCATAGAGGTTAGCTATATGACACGTTCAGAGATTATGGCATTACGCTCTATAGTGATAGGTCAGCAGGCAGTGATTTCACAGTTGCAGGTAGCTAATCGTAGGAGTCAGACTGTGACTTTAGAGATACTACAGGCGGACCACGGGAGGCAGACAGAGATTGCAGCATTACAAACATTTGACCGTACCCAACAGAAGTAGCTTGTGCAGACTTTAACATTGATGCAGTCACTACAGGGGTACGTGACCACTTTACAGGGACAGGTGACAGCACTGCAGGGACAGCAGGGATCCTCTAGAGGTCCAGCACAGCCAGTAGCACCGGAGGAGGCCGGTAGTAGTTCATAGATCAGGTTATGACTAATTGTTTTGTATATAGCCTACTAAGTATTACGGGTGACTCCCGGCTAGTGGGGCTCTCGGTTTATGTTATATTCGTAGCTATCTTTTGTTAGCCGGATAAGTATTATGGGTTTTATACCTAGCTAGCACTGTAGTAGGATTTGTATTTTCATTTCTTGTATCAAGAAATCATGTATGTTTTCCATGTATATATAGAATGGTGGTATTATGTCAGGAATGTTATATGTTTTGGTTGTAATCGAATTTGTGTGAATGAATGTCGATTTTATCTATTACCAGTGTGTCTCATTTTAGTTATATATTTCTTGTGGGATGTGATATTGTTTTATTTATTGTGTTAGGTTATGTCCATGGTTATGGTTAAGATTTTATGAAATCTAACGGGTATTATACTTTTTGTGATTGAAGAAAATGGCATCGAAAAGAACTACGAGGGCTAGACCAACCCCAGAAACAACAACTACTACCACATCTGTCACCAATGCCCAACTTTAGGCAATGATTGATCAAGGTTGTTTTGTCACTGTTTGCACTGCACGTACGTGATTGCCCCTAGGAATGGCGATGTTAGTCCTTACATCGGACGACGGTGTCAGGAGGAACTGAACGCGGTGCTCGAGAGTAGCACCTTTCTAAGAGTCATGAAGTGCCAGCTTGTATTTCCAAGGCACTGAAGGAGTTGTTGAATTAACTCAACGGTTTAAAAGGATGGAGACTGTGTTTCGCATAAGCAACTGCTCTGTGGATAATCAGATCAAGTTTTCCACTTGTACTCTTCTCGCAGGTGCTTTAACATGGCGGAACTCCCACGTTAGGATTGTTGGTCAGGATGTTGCGTATGCAATGACTTTGACAGATCTGAGAAAGAAAATTACTGATAAGTACTGTCCGAGGAACGAGATGAAAAAGCTCGAGGTTGAGTTATGGAATTTGAAAGTGAAAGGTACCGATATTGTGACCATGGGGTTCAATCTAGATTCCCAAGAAACTAGCACTAATGTGTGTTAGAATGTTTCCTAAAGAATCGGACAGGGTTGAAAGGTATGTCGGTGGGTTGCCCGACATGATTCAGGGAAGTGTTGTGGCATCAAAACCGAAAACCATGCAGGAGGCTACTGAAATGGCATCTGAATTGATGGATAAGAAAATCAACACTATCGCTGAAAGGCAGGCTGAAAACAAGCGGAAGTTTGAAAACACTTCCAGAAACAATCAAAACCAACAACGACAAGAATATAAGAGGCAGAATACTGGCAGAGCCTACACTGCGGGATCTGGTAATAAGAACCAGTATGGAGGATCTAAACCTCTATGTCCCAAATGCAATTACAACCATAACGGTCCATGTGCTCCAAAATGCTACAAGTGTAACAAATTTGGTCACTTGGGGCGAAATTGTAGAAGTTCTGCAAGTGTTAATCCAGGTAGTAACCCAAGAGGAAATGGGACAGGTCAAGGACCTACTTGCTTCGAGTGTGAAGTTCGGGGACACTTCAAGACGGACTGTCCAAAGCTAAAGAACAACAACAACAACCGTGTATACAGTAGGGCATGCGGGGATAAACCCAACTTCCAATGTCGTAACGGGTACGTTCCTTCTCAACAACCGCTATGCTTCTATCTTATTTGATACTGGTGCCGATAGGAGTTTTGTGTCCACTGCATTTAGTTCCCAAATTGACATCACACCATCTACCTTGGATCACTATTATGATGTTGAACTAGCCGACGGAAGAATAATTGGGTTGAACACTATTCTTAGGGGTTGTACATTAAAACTCCTGAACCATCCATTCAACATAAATTTAATTCTCGTAAAACTTGGTAGCTTCGATGCTATAATTGGTATGGATTGGTTGGCGAAGTACCAAAGGATCATTGTGTGTGCCGAGAAGATTGTTCGCATCCCCTGGGGAAAGAAATCTAATCGTTCAATGGTGGACGGAGTAACTGGGGAAATGAGACACGATTGAACATCATCTCGTGCACCAAAACTCAGAAATATTTGCTAAAAGGATGTCCTATCTTTTTGGCACATGTTACTACGAAAAAGGCAGAAGACAAGTCGGAGGAGAAGCGACTTGAGGATGTACCCATTGTCCGAGATTTTCCTGATGTATTTCCTGAGGACTTGCCGGGTCTTCCTCCAACTCGACAAGTGGAGTTTCGAATTGATTTGGTACCTGGTGTTGCACCTGTAGCACGGGCACCTTATCGATTGGCGCCTTCCGAAATGAAAGAGTTGTCGGAGCAACTGCAAGAGTTATCTGACAAAGGCTTTATAAGACCCAGTTCCTCACCCTGGGGAGCTCCGGTCTTGTTTGTCAAGAAGAAAGACGGATCATTCCAGATGTGCATTGATTACCGGGAATTGAATAAACTAACGGTGAAGAACCGTTATCCACTTCCAAGAATTGATGATCTATTTGATCAGCTTCAAGGGTCGAGTGTTTACTCGAAGATCGACCTAAGGTCAGGTTATCACCAACTGAGGGTTCGAGAAGAAGACATTCCAAAAACCGCTTTCAGAACTCGTTACGGCCATTATGAATTTCAAGTTATGCCATTTGGTTTGACGAACGCACCTGCCGTATTCATGGACCTTATGAATCGGGTGTGCAAACCATATCTGGATAAATTCGTGATTGTCTTTATTGATGATATTCTGATATATTCAAAGAACATGCAAAGAGAATTAAAGAGCACCTTAAGCAATCTTAGAGTGCTTAAGAATAGAGGAGTTGTATTGGTAAGTTTTTCCATGTAGTGAATTTTGGATTTCCTAAAGTACAGGTTCTAGGTCACTGTGATGTTAGTTAAGGGCTAATTAACGTGGATCCTGCAAGAATCGATTCATTAAAGATTGGGCATTCCTACCTAAGTCACCAGGCCGGGGATTCGTCAATTTTAGGTCTTGTGGAGTATTACTAGAGGAATCATTGAAGGGTTTGAAGGGATCGCCAAACCAATGACAAGCTTACTCATAAGAAGTTCAAGTTGTTTGGGGGTGAAAAACAAGAAGCAACTTTTCAACTGTGGAAGCAGAAGTTTGCAGTGCACCAATCTTGGCCTTAACATGAAGGAAGTAATAAGCGAAGATTTATCAAGCCATACTGCGCGATTGCTTCAATGAAGGGTTTAGGTGTGGTGTAATGCAAAGAGAAAAGGTGATTGCTTATGCATCACGCCAACTGAAGATCCATGAGAAAAACTATACAACTCATGATTTGGAACTTGGAGCAGTAGTGTTCGCTCTCAAGATTTGGAGGCACTACCTGTATGGAACCAAGTGCATGGTGTTCACTGATCATAAGAGCTTACAACACATTCTTGATCAGAAGGAACTAAACATGAGACAACGCCGATGGTTAGAGTTGCTCAGTGATTACGATTGCGATATTCGTTATCACCCAGGGAAAGCAAATGTCGTTGTTGATGCTTTGAGTAGGAAGGAACGAGAACCACCATTAAGGGTTCGAGCCCTAGTCATGACTATTGGCTTGGATCTTCCTAAACAAATTCTGAATGCTCAGACTGAAGCTCGGAAGCCAGAGAACCTCAAGAACGAAGATGTTGGAGGTATGTTGGTTGAAAATTCTAAAGATCCGAAGAAATTCAGAACGGAAAAGTTAGAACCACGAGCGGATGGAACTCTATGCTTCAATGGCAGGAGTTGGTTACCATGTTATGGCGACTTGAGGACTGTGATTATGCACGAGTCCCACAAGTCAAAATACTCTATTCATCCGGGTTCTGACAAGATGTACCAAGATATGAAGAAGCTATATTGGTGGCCCAATATGAAGGCCAACATCGCCACCTATGTTAGCAAGTGTTTGACATGTGCTAGGGTCAAGGCCGAACACCAAAGGCCATCAGGATTGTTGGTACAGCCCGAGATACCTCAATGGAAGTGGGACAACATCACTATGGATTTTGTTACAAAGCTTCCAAGGTCGTCGCAAGGGTTCGATGCCATTTGGTGTCGATGTTGACCGGCTCACTAAGTCTGCAATCTTTCTACCAATGAGGGAAACTGATCCCCTGGAGAAATTGGCAAAAATGTACCTAAAGGAAGTGGTCGCAAGACATGGAATCCGAGTCTCAATCATTTGCGATCGTGATCCTAGGTTCGCATCAAATTTCTAGAAGTCACTCCAAAAGGCTTTGGGTACTAGCTTGGACATGAGTTCGGCATACCATCCAGAGACTGACGGACAAAGCGAGAGGACTATTCAAACTCTCAAGGATATGCTATGTGCATGCATGATCGACTTTGGAAAGGGTTGGGTTGACCATTTGTCCTTAGTTGAGTTCTCATACAACAACAGTTATCATGCTAGCATAAAGGCTGCACCTTTTGAAGCGCTTTACGGTCGAAAGTGTCGCTCACCTGTTTGTTGGGCCGAGGTTGGGCAAGTGCAACTTACCGTTCCAGAGTTAGTTCAAGAGACGACCGAGAAGATTATTCAGATAAAGCAGAGAATGCAAACCGCTCGCGATCGACAAAAGAGTTATGCTGATAAGAAGCGTAAGCCGATGGATTTTCAAGTTGGGGATAAAGTTATGCTGAAGGTTTTGCCTTGGAAAGGGGTCGTACGTTTTGGCAAACGGGGGAAGTTAAACCCCAGATATGTCGGACCTTTCAAGGTGTTAGAAAAAGTTGGAGCCGTTGCATACAAGCTTGAGCTTCCGCAAGAGCTAAGCAGGGTTCACAACACTTTTCATGTATCCAATTTGAAGAGGTGTTATTCCGATGATCCATTAACTGTGCCATTGGATGGACTACACGTTGATGACAAGCTTCAGTTTGTCGAGGAACCGGTCGAGATCTTGGAGCGAGACGGTCAAACAAGTTCGAGTCATAGCCGTTGTCACATTTTTCAAGGTAAGATGGACTATATGAGAGGTCATGAGTTCTCGTATGGGACGTGAAGATCAATTTCTAAGATGAATACCCAACCTCATCACCAAAACCGCACCGTCATCAAGTGCTGCATCGTAAGCCTTGAGGACAAGGCTCATTTAATGGGGGAAGTCTATAACACCCCGTGTTTTCAAGTCATTCACGACGTCAATAAATCTACAATTTATTTTAGTGTTGTACGCGTTTGCTTTTAATTTCATGTATTAAGAAAAATCGCTTAAGCTAAAAATGATCATTTAATGTAAACGAACATCAAAACAAATTAAAGTTTACATCAATCAAGTATTAAATAATTATTTTGAGAATAATTACGGTCTTTGTTTATTTTATTTTTTATCAGTTACGTAAAATTGTTACGTTTCGCTATAAATTAAGTTTAGGCATACCCGAAACCACCAAAACTTTTCTACGCTTCAACAAATACCCACATTTATACCCAATACTCAAAAATCACAAAAATACATCATATATAACTACATATGGCTGGATTTAGAGAGCTAGATACAAGAAATATCCTAAAAATCATTGCAATTGCATTGTTACTACACCATAATAAAACATGAGGGCAATTTCAAGAGAACACCTATACCTAGACCATAAGGACTTCCCTATTATGGCACTATCTTGTCTCATGACTATATGTAGCCTTTTTTGACTAACTTATATTGTATATACTAGCAATACTTGAGATAAAAACACATAAGTCTTTCCAATTACCAAAAACAAACTCACTTCTCTCTTTTTCTCCTTACTCACCCACGGTAACAAACACCCCTTATACATAATCTACGCCTTGATTTTTCTAGACCATACAAGCCATCACAGATCATTCCTAAGATATACTAAGGTATTTACAATCCTTGGTTAACCATTTACATGTGTTGAAGCAAGAAAGGAAGCTAGGGTTTTCATTTGGAAAAATGTTAGGTTTCTTGGTTATAAAAGCTAAGTGTATAATCTAAGCAAGGGTTTTTGCACATATTTTCTAATTCATACATACATCACCTTTAAGGTCATCTTAACACCCTTATCTTTTCATTTCAGAGTTTATACTATATATTATGTTCTCATGTAGTTAAAATCATCATTTAAGACTGGTTAAACTTTGTTAAAAAGTGGATTTTCTTTGTAAACATGATTTTTATGAACTTATACTATGTTATTGGGATGATATTATGGGGTTATAAATGGTGTTTCTTCAATCTGTGTTAAGCTTAAAAGTGTTTATGCTAGATTAGGGTTTTTAGGGAGTTACATAAAAAGCTACAAGATAAAAGTCGTTGTAAAAAACTTTGTAATCTTGTAAATCTTGTTGTCAAGGACTTATATGGACAAAGAAAGGATTATGGACATTATTATATGTATCACATATGATAAATATAGTTATAAAAGACTTATGGTAAACTACAAAAGTGAAAAATACATAAAATAGTGTTTATATAAAAAGCTATACATATTTTCATTATTAAAAGGGCTGTTTGGATTCGATTTTTCAAACAGTGAGTTTGTATGTTTTATAAAGATAATAACCTCACGACAATTCGAAAAAGATAAGAAACTCAAAAAACGGATTAATAACGAAAAAGATACGCTAATTACGAGTTATACGTTAATTAAACGGGTTTATAAAACAACTTTTATAAAAGTTATATAAAACAGAAAGTTTGGTATTTTTAACAGATTATACATACTTTTAGGATTCCAAAACAATGAGAAACGTAATTTTTCAATTAAAACGAAGAAAGAAGTAAAGAAGTTATAAATAAGAGAGTTTATATACTTAAAATGTAATAAAATTATTTTTTATAATAAACTATTTTTATTAAAAAGTTACTGTTCATGGACAGAAACATTATTTTTGGTAAACTTAATAAATATATATAACTTTCAATTACGAGAACGTACTCGAAAGAATTACTAACAACGGAGCTAAAACGAATAAAATACGACGTTGACGATAGTTCGAGTTTATAAAAGTAATTTTATAAACTATGAACAGTAAAAGTTACTGTTCATCAACAGACTCCACTTTATAAAAATGTGATAATTTTGATAACGAAGACGTGGTCGAAGGAATCGCTAAAATCGGGATTAAAACGAATAAGTTATTGCATTTACAGGTATTACGACAATTAAATTTATAAAACGTCATAAACAGTTAAAGTACTGTTCATCAAAAGGTTATAAGATATAAAAATGTAATATTTTTATATATCATCTCAATACTAAGACGTGGACGTAAGAAACGCGAGAAACGGGTTTAAAACGGGAAAGTTATGCTAGTTTTACTAAAACGATAATTATAAACGTTTTCACTCTATAACAATGATTTTTAAATTACAAATAGATGGTGATGTAGCTACATAGACTTGTATATGATATTAGTTAATCAATTGTGATTAGTCATATCATGGCATAATATTATTAGGGTTGCATCCGATCATTTGCGTGACGACATATCTGTGATACTTGGATGAATCAGTAACTAAAGGTGCGTTCATTAGCCCCACCTTTTATTTGGTTTTTGTTTTATAGTTTTGGGGTTGGGAAACTGCAATTGTTTTATAACTGGACTAAAGTGGATAATATGTATAGATGATTACGTGTTGCCTACGTAGCGATAACCCAAGTTGAGCCCATTATCATGAACTGTTAATTATGGTATAACCAATTGGATTGGTCTCAGTAAGCACGAATGTTATAAATAGATCTATTGGGTTTGACAACCCCGTTTCGAAAGGGATTAGCTTCACTTGGCAAACTAACGTTATACATGTCGGATTAGGGATTGTGCGAGTTCTGAACTCAATACGGGCGATGTGCGGCAATTTCAAGTTTCTTCAGATGTCTTTAGTTTGGGCTTTTGAGAATTGTATCCAAGCATGTCTTTAAGTCCTTAGCTTCTCTTGAATGATGATCTGTTTGATGTTCTTTGAAAAACCAGATCATTTTTTGTCTTTTAGTCTTTGTCTTCTCTTCACAACTACACAGCAACATCTAACTAAGTTTGCATTGTAGTTTTTGGCAAACTACCAGCCATCAACGGATTTGTTAAGTCTTTACTATGAGCCGTTTGCTATGGACTAGTTAATGCTTTATTTTAGTAACAAGGTGCATTGATAACCTTATAGTTTTTAGCAAACCATCAGCTATCAACGGATTTAAATTCTCTTTACCAGTAGTCGTTTGCTCTAAAGTAGCCAATGCTTTAGTGCAATACTATGGTGCATTGATTACCAGATAGTTTTTGGTAAACTATCAACCATAAATAGATTTGAGAAGTCTTTACCAAAGTTGTTTGCTTTGGACTAGCCAGTCCTTATGCCTATTAAGCATGGTGAACTGATAACCATTTGTTGTGTGGTGGTTAGCCAACACTCAAACCCTTCTTACTTCCATAATAGTCTATAGTTTCCAAAAACATGCCCACTGCTACTGATAACTTTATCACTTTCTAATCCCAGCTTGCTTCTCAATCATCTTCAAAAGTTTATAAGAAATTTCATTCATTTTTCCATCTAGAAGCTTCATTTTCAGCATCACTTGGCAAGCATCTTTTGACAATGGATATTTTCTATCCGTTAACATATATATAGTGCATACCTCCAAAGTTAAACAATGTACTTCACATTTATCATAATACCTCCAACTAACCATCTTTTGTTGAAGTGGTAAGCTCTAAATAGCATCTTCATTAAGAGGTGGATCAAACATAGTCCTGAGATCACTCCAAGGCACTCTGTCATAAGCATCCTCAGGCATGTTTATTCCATACTTCTGCATTACCAACCTGTATAACTCTATAAGATCCTCTCTTGTGAAGTCTTTAACCATAGCTCCAAAGCTCATGTAGACTGTATCGGCTCCATTTGCTCTCATTATCTGATAAATACTTCTTTGACCTTGCTGAAATATCTTCCAATTTACCACACTATTAGATTTTATAGTCAAAGGAGTAGGATTCATAGCCTCCACTGATTCATCTTTATCAGTTTTTGAATCTTCTTGTGCACTCTTGTCAACATTTACCTTTTCTAGGACTTTTGCTTCTTTCTTTTTCTGTTCCTTTTTACTGACTCTTCTTCCTTTACTTCAGTAACTTTGTCTCCTATATCATGGAACATCTTTATCATCAATCCTTTGTTTCTTTGAAGTCATTGTCTAAAGCTCTTCTCCATATCTTTTCAATTATGCCTTTGTAGCTTCAAGACCTTCTATAGTGACAATAAGTATCATCATGCCTTGAAACTACTTATCAAACTCTTTTTTAATCTCTTCAAACTTCAACTTCTTTAATGAGTAAGCTTCCAATTTCCTTGATTCTTAAGATTGTTTGACATATAGATTCTTATCTATGACTGAGTCATGGCGGTTATTTCTCTTTACTTAGCTCTTTCCTCTGCAAAGTGTTTCTTTCTTTGATTACATTTCTACCATTCTTTTTGCAAAATCTTGTTGAGGCAAATCCTTTCCCAACACATCTTTTGTCAACTCTGCATTTGCTTCTAGCTTGGATTTTATAGCATCCCATTCTTCTTCAGTATAAAATTTAGCTTCAAATTGAACTTGAGCTTTTCTTTTCTTTTGTTGTTCTGTTAAAGCTTCCTCTTCTGCCATTCTTTTAGCTATCATTTTATCTAAATGAATCTGCTTTACAACTTCTTCATCCAATTGAGCTTGTAACTTTATAGCCTATTCTATTCCAGCTTCTCTTGTTCATTTGTTCTTTAGTTTTGTGAGTAGCCTGGATATCCTCTTCAACCATTGGAGCCTTTCCTTCCCTTTGACCCCTTTTACTAGCAGTACCAGAATCAACTTTAGTACTACCAGTACTAACCTCTTCAATACCAGTATTAATCTCTTCTCTACCAGTATTAATTTCTTCTTTAGCATCCAATCCAGTATCAATCTTTTTAGCCATAAACCTTGCTCTTCTCCTGTATATCTTGCCCTTATTAGTTGACTTTGCCTTGCTAACACCTTGAGAAGCAACCTTTGACAATGTTTTAGCTGCCTCCAAGATTGTAGGACTGATTTCTTCTTCTTGAGCATCCCCTGAAGCTTTTGTAGGAGTAACAAAATTTGTTAACTTCTTTTTCATGGATTCTTTAACCAAAAAAACTAGAGGATCATCATCAATATCCTGAATTATCCTCCCCTGATCCTCTGATTCAGAGATTAGTACCTTCTTGGATTTCCTCTTCAAAGTTGTTTCAAGAGATTTCACCTTCTTTACCAATTTAAGCGCAGCATTCCCTAGTGTCTGCTTGGTGTCCTTCAACTCTTTCTCCAAACTATTAATCCTGGTCACCAAGGTAGGTACAAGCACCATCAATTCCCTAAGTTGCACACTGTCCTTAGCACTTCTTGATGTGTTACCTTCAGGGAGAGGTGCTTCATAGGACCTATGTGGTAAAAAAGGTGGTGATTGATGTGGTGAATGAGGTGGTGAATGAGGTGGTGATTGAGGTGGTGGTGATGGATGAGGTGGTGATGGATGAGGTGGTAATGGAATAGGTGATGTAATAGGTGGTTGGGATGTGGATGAGATTTGATCAACAGGTGTGTGATGGGGTTTAGTTGGTTGTGCTGAGCCTTCACCTTGATCCACAGTTGCCCCTGCCAACATAGTAGGCAGCAATGGTACAATATCCCCTGCATAACCCCTTTTCATGTTTGCAAATTGATCCCATCCACCAGACTTAGGGCTTAAGCAGTGTAAAATATGATGGATTAAAAACTTCCATTGGGGTGTAAAATTCCTTTTCCAAAAAGTTAATTTACCCTCTGTAACATACCCCAATGTGGCTAATCCAGCATAAATTTCAGCATCAGATAAATTATGTATTCATGTAGCATCTACCAATTGAAGTTTGCTTCTAACAGATGCCTCAGTAACATTATACT
>BQNB010106913.1:0-23285 GCA_026074375.1 Tanacetum coccineum | reverse complement strand
ACCCTTCTAATGTAAATAGACAATTTAATCTCATCCATCGGATGAGATGAAGATGGAAGGTGGGGATGAGTCTCCCGGTATCCACAAAATGTTTGGTATCTAAATGAACTTAAATCTATGATTTATTTAAAATTCAAACACTAAAGTTTTAGTAATCACCTTTTTTTTAAGTTTTTGATTTTCACAAATTTGACACCTATAATTTTATGTCTTTATCAAATTTCTCCACCACTTTTTTTAATTTTGACCAAATTTGATTCAATTTTGACATTTTATCGACCAATCAGATCGCACGATCTTACCTGCGTGGTAAAATCAAGCTTTCTGATTGGTCCAATCTTTTTATTCATAACATTTAATCTCATACAAAACTCCGAAATGATGTAATTCTTTTATTATATAAAAGATGTTATGCGTTTACGGCTATTTATCTTAATTTTTATTAACTTGTGAAGGTTTTCGTATATAAACATTTACCTTATAAATACATCTTACTTGTAACATGTTAAATCATTAATCAATATTAATTGGGTTAAGTCTAAGTATACGCAACATACTTTTTCAAAAAGAACGAAATGTGTAACCTACTAAATATATTACTAGAATCGCTAAATAACTTTCAAATTTTTAACGATATACGTAATATGACCGGGTATTGACCGAAATTTGACATGTTTGATTGGTTACCATTTCCAAAAGTTACGGAAATGGTCATTGTGATTTGTGTTGGACTTTTACTGTTAGTCCTTTAACTTTTTTTTCACTTAAAAAAAATTCACTTAAATTTTGTTTCACTTAATTTTTTTAAAAAAAATTCTTAATTTTCAAATGTTAACATTTGCCTTTTTTTAACGTAACTTAAGTTTTTTTTCGTTCTTAATTTTTTTTCTTACACTTTTTTTTTGAAAATTTTCTAAATGTTGCGTTAAACTTTTTCACAACTAACACCCTCATGTGTAATAAAAAAATGTAATAAGTGTAATAAAAAAGTATAATATTTTTTTATTACACTTATTACATTTTTTATTACACATGAGGGTGTTAGTTGTGAAAATTTAACGCAAATATTTTTTTTAAATTATTAAGTGAATTTTTTTTTTAAATAAATAAGTTCAACATTTGAAAATTAACAACGAAAAAATATTATACTTTTTTAATTACACTTATTACAATTTTTTTATTACACATGAGGGTGTTACTTGTAAAAAGTTTAACGCAACATTTAGAAATTTTTCCAAAAAAAAATGTAAACAAGTGTAATAAATAATTAAGAAAGAAAAAAAAATTAAGAGCGAAAAAAAATTAAGTTGTGTTAAAAAAAATTAAGCAAATGTCAACATTTGAAAGTTAAGGACGGAAAAATATATATATAAAAATTAAGTGAAAAAAGTTAAAGGACTGAAAATGAAAGTCCAATACAAATCACAGGGACCATTTCTGTAACTTTTAGAAATGGTAACCGGTCAAACAGGTCTCAATACCCGGTCATATTACGTATATCGTTCAAAATTTAAAATATTTAACGATTCTAGTAATATATTTAGTAGATTACGTATTTCGTTCTTTTTGAAAAAGTATGTTGCGTATATTTAAACTTCACCCATATTAATTTTTTATATCTTTTTACATTTGTTCATTACTTCTCATAATAAATTATCATCATAAGATTGCTCAAAACAAAATAGGGTAGGGAATTTTTGTTGGTTTCTTTTCTTGTTTCCCGATGAGATAAAGACAATAAATAAGTAACTAATTACCAATGAAGGTTTCTGGATATCACTAGAAATCGTGTAATCACTTTTCAAAGAAGATTATTCAACCATATGTCTGGGTTACACGAATACCTTCTTGGGATAAAACCAAGTGCTTATTCTTGTTTTAGACACAAATCAAGAATCTTTCGCTTTTAAGTGTTTAGGTTTTCGGTGTATCTTCACATGCAAGTTGTAATCTCCTTATTATAGGAGATATCACTCAAAACCCAAATCATGAAATTATGATAATTAACCGGCCAATTAATTCCATCATAATATCCTTCATGATTGTCGGGATTTAGTGGTTACACGACCAATTAAACGTGGTCATTAATGCAGTAATAATTGCCACTTAAATATGTCAAAGCCGTTACAAGTATTTGAATTCATTCCTGCTAAGTATTCCTTCAGCGACTTGAACACTCATCAGCTAGTTCACTGAAGAACATGCAAGCTGAAGTGTCCAAGCTGAAAAGACTCACTGATGAGTTAACACGCTGATGATACATCCTCTAATGGATTATTCCCTAACGGTGTCCTTCAGCTTACTACTCAATGAGTACAAAGCTGAAGCCATCAAAGTCAGGGTGTTCAGTGACCTATGGGTGTACACTATGTACCTTCATCCCCATTATCTGGTATCAACCGAACCTAACCATTAAACTAAATTTCCAACAATCCTCTCCAATTTAGTACAATTCCTTTTGCATAAAAAATAACATAAAACAAAACAAGTGCATAAATGAAAATATCCTGAGGATTGAATTTCCATCTTAGTACATTACATGTTCAAATATTCGAGAATCAGAGTGTTCTAAGAATTGAACCCTTCAACCCATTTGAATACTTGAAGATAAAATACACACAAGTTTTCAAACACTTAAATGCTTCTGACACTAATAAGCCATGTGTCCATATCCAATTCATAAATGTTGTAAAGCTAAAAGCCCAGAGCTCCATGAGGCGAAAATACCTCAACATTTACATAGGTGGTTCCTCTTTATTCATGCTCCTGCTAAGCACTTTTTAAAAGATATTAACCATTAAGAAGTAAAGACTTCATCCTCCTTTTCAGCAGGTGTTAAGCACATCCTTGAGATGATTGTAAAATATGTGCTTCAGTCCACTAAACGTTTAGCTTTCCACATTAAACTCAGCTCCTAAGTTTCTTCATGAGGGAGTTGGGTGTCTTAGTATTCAGCAATTAAGTTGGACTTTAAACCCATCCTTTCAACAGACCTTATAACCAAGTCTCTAGCCAAACCCTTTGTCAAGTGATTAGCTAGATTTTGTTGAGACCTCACAAACTCTATAGATACCACTCCATTCCTGATAAGTTCACGAATCATGCTATGCCTGACACCTAAGTGTATAGACTTCCCATTGTACATCTGGCTATAAGCATTTGCCAATGTAGCTGCACTATCACAACGGATAAAAATAGGTGCCATAGGTTTAGACCATAATAGAATCTCAAAGATCATGTTTCTCAATCATTCAGCTTCCTTACCAACAGCTGCTAAAGCCACAAATTCATATTTCATTGTTGAACTGGTGATGCAAGTTTGCTTCTTGGAAGCCTAAGAAATTGTACCTCCACCAAGTAGGAATACCCAGTCACTGGTAGACGAATTGTCTTTAGTATTGCTGATCTAGCTTGCATCAGTGTATCATTCTAGAACTGAAGGATATCCAATATATGACAAACTATAATCTATAGTTTTCTTTAAATACTTCAGTATCCTCTGAATTGCTTGTCAGTGTTAAGTATTAGGTTACTAGTGCACCTACTCAGTTTACCCATTGCAAAAGCAATATCAGGCCTTGTACAAATCATGACATACATCAAGCAGCCAATTATCCTAGAATACTCTAGTTAAGATACAGTCTGACCATTATTGGGCATCAGCTTGTCACTTGTATCCATAGAAGTACTCACTGGAGTATAGTCAAAGTAATTAAATTTCTTTAGTATTTTCTCAATATAATGAGATTGAGAAATTGATATACCATTACTTTCATGTTTGATCCTTATACTAAGGATAACATTAGCATCTCTCATGTCCTTCATGGAGAACCTTGATGACAAGAATTTCTTTGTCATGTCAACCTGAACTTGGTTAGTTTAAAGATCAGCATGTCATCAACATATAGACAAATGATGACTCCTTTACCAGATTTATCAAATTTGCTATATACACATTTGTCAGCTTGGCTAAGCAAATAACCGTTAGACAAAACTACTTCATCAAACTTTTGATGCCATTTATCATGTGCCTGCTTAAGTTCATATAAAGGCTTAATCAGTTTACACACCTTGTTTTTAGTGCCAAAGCAATCATCAGTCTTATGGTACTAATATGTGCCACTAGAGCATATGTATCAAAGTAGTCTATCCTCGACTTTTGTCTAAAGCCCTGAATGACCAACTTTGCCTTGAACTTTTCAACAGTTCCATCTACCTTCATTTTCTTTTTGAAAATCTTTTTGCAACCCATAGGTTTGCAACCTGGAAGTAGATCAGCAAACATCCAAGTGTTGTTGCCCATGATGGAATCCATCGCATCATAGATTTCTTCTTTCCAGAAAGCAACATTCTGGGACTTCATTGCTTTATCAAATGTTTTGGGTTCATCCTCAACATTAAATCAATAGAAGTGTTGGTCAGAGACCTCATCCCTTGCTCCTTCAATTAAATATAATTGAAATTCAGGTCTAAAGTTCTTTGGAGTCATATTCCTTTTGCTTTTTCTAAGCTCAAGTTCAGGTTGTTAAACCACAACCTCTTCAGTGACCTCTTTAGGGACCATTGAACCACCAATGTATTTAGTTTTATTTATCAGGGACCTCTGACTTAGTCTAGGGACCGATGACAATCTATTCTCATCAAAAATAGCATCTCTTAATTCAATTATTGAGTTAATTGAAATTGGTTGATTAGGTTTAATGACATAGCATCTAAAAGTCTTGGAATGCTCAACATATCTAACAAAGATGCATTAAATGCCTCTTTCACCCAAAGTTTTTAGCTTTGGATCGAGGAGTCTTACAAGTGCCCTACAACCCCAAACCAAAAGGTAGTTTAGGTTTGGTTTCCTTTTAGTCTAGAGTTCACGAATAGCAAGCTATTAACATAGCTTCACCCGAGAACACTTGGCTCGGCCCAGAATAGGACAACATGGAATTAACCATTTCTTTCATTACTCTATTCTTCCTTTCAGATATACCATTTTGTTGTGTAGTATAGGGAGCAGTCGTTTCATGGATTATACCAACATACTGAAAATACAATGTATCCATGTACTCACCTCCTATATCAGTCCTGGATCTTTTGATAAGGGACCCTTGTTGCAATTCAACTTCAATTTTAAATACTTTAAGTTTATCTAATGCTTCATCCTTAGTATGAAATAATAAACATAGCAAAACCTAGAAGCATCATTAATAAATGTCACAAAGTATTTCTTATTTCCTAATGAGGGGGTAGCATGCAAATCACATAAGTCATTATAGATCAACTCTAAATTTTTAGTTTCAAGTTTTACATTTTGAAATGGTTTCTTAGTTATTATGGTCAGTATGCAAGTTTTACATTTTTTAATGTCCATATCAAAAGTTATGATTAACCCATCCTTAGACATATCTTGCATCATCTTAAAGTGGACATGGCCTAGTCTAGCATGCCATAGGATTGAATCATTCGGTTTAGAGGTTGAGATGAAGGCTAAATTAATAATATCATTAACAATATTAAGCCTGAACATTTGATTACTCAAATAATCAAAACTAATAAAAAACTATGTTTACACAAAAAAAATTATCAGATTCAATCACTTGTTTATAACCATAATTATTCAGAACACTACTTGAAACTAAATTCTTCCTAATATTAAGAACATGTAAAACATTAAACAGGGAAACAATCTTTCTAAAACTAAATCTAAGATCTATACAACTACGTCCATGCACTAGGGCTGTTGACTCATTTCCCATGTGAAGAATTGATCCATCATTTAGTGACTCATAAATCTTGAACCAGCATCTATCTTTACACACATGAACAGTTGCTCCTGAGTCAACCCACCACGCAACATCATCATCCTGCACAAATTATGCCTTAGATATATATATATATATATATATATATATATATATATATATATATATATATACATATATATACATAATAAACCTAAAAAGATTTATTAAACATGATAGACCTTTCAGTGAGTTGGATGAACTATTCACTAAACCAATTGTGTCTGAATCATTGGCTTTGTTGCCAACTTTTCCACATTTTCAATCCTTTTTTATGTGTCCAGGTTTCCCATACTTTCAACAAGTCAGTTTAGACTTCTTGTTAGGATCAGTTTTGATGTCCTGATGTTTACGTTTATCCTTATTGTCATTGTACCTGATGGAGTTGTTATGCTCCACCAAATTGACAACTGAAGGACCAAAAACATTGTTGCCCTTTGGCTTGTCACCATCCAGCAACCCGAGGGACTCCTCAATGCGCAGATGAAAACCAAACTCAACAAGAGTTAATTCATCCTTCTTATGTTTCAAAGTATGCTTGAAATCTTTTCAAGAATGATGGAGTTTATCAATGATACAAGAGACTTGAATAGCCTTATTCATGTTCATTTTACGTTGTGTAAATCTACCAAGTATGCCAAGAAGTTCATTGTATTGTTCCATAACTGGTCTTAAATCAGTCATTTTGTAATTGATGAAATCACTTACAAGGAACTTCTTTCTTGATGCATCCTCAACCATATATTTGGCATCCAAGGAATCCCATAGTTCTTTCCTATATTCAACATGTTGGTAAATATCAAACAAAGAATCAAACATACCATTGAGATGATGCCACGACACACATAGTCATCATTCTCGCATTTTCTCCTTTCTGGATATATTAACGGTAGCATTCTCACCATCTTCAGGCATTGGTGTAGTAAGGACATACACCACGCTCATGGTAGAAAAAAGAAAGTGCATCTTCTTTTGCCATCTTCTGAAATCAACCCCTTCAAACTTGCCAAGCTTGGAGAAATTAGCCACCATGTGCTTCATTGCAGCTGCCATTGATTAGCATAAATAATCTTCTTTGAATGTTAGTTTCTTTTCTTGTTTCCTAGTCGGGTAAAGACAATCAATAACTAACTAATTACCAATAAAGGTTACTGGATATCACTTGAAGTCGTGTAATCACTTTCCAAAGAAGATTATTCGATATTATGCCTCGGTTACATGAATACCTCATTAGGATAAAATCAAGTGCTTGTTCTTATTTTAGGCACAAATCAAGAAACCTTGACTTCTAAGTGTTTAGGTTTTCTGTATATCTTCCCATGCAAGTTGTAATCTCCTATTTATAAAAGATATCACTCAAAACCTTAATCCTAGAATTATGATAATTAACCGGCCTATTAATTCCATCATAATATCCTTCATGATTGTCGGGATTTAGTGGTTACACGGCCAATTAAACATGGTCATTAATGCAGTAATAACTACCACTTGAATAAGTCAAAACCGTTACAAGTATTTGAATTCATTCCTGCAAACTCTTCTTTCAACGACCTAAACACTCATCAACTAGCTCACTGAAGAGCATGCAAGCTGAAGTGTCCAAGCTGAAAAGACTCACTGATGAGTTAACCCGCTGAGGATACATCCTCTAATGGATTATTTACTGATGGTGTCTTTCAGCTTACTACTCAGGGAGTACAAAGCTGAAGCCATCAGAGTGATGAACATTGTTCAGTTCAGAGTGTTAACTCACTGAACATCATCGGTGACTTGATTTTCATTTCATCACTATTGGAGTCAGGGTGTTCAGTGATCTATGGGTGTACACTCTGTACCTCCATCCCCATTATCTGGTATGAACCGAACCCAACAATTGAATTAAATTGTTATATCTCCATGTTTGATCTTTTAGCTCTAATGTAATTTACAAAATCCATAAATACTATATCATAATTAAATAAAAGAGTAAAGTGCATAATATATCTCTGTGGTTTCCAAAAAGACCGTCTTACGTTCCTGACGCATACTTCGCTCAATTTTCATCCTTCTGTTAGTAAAAGTGAGCCACCGTACATCCCTGAGGACGAACGGTGCAAATATTTTGTCAGTTATAGGGGAAAAGTGAGGCAAAATACACCCCTGTGGTTTGCAAAACGTTCGTCTTACATCCTTATGTGACCAACATTTTTTTCTCTTTAACTGACAAAATATTTGCACCATTCATCATCAAGAATGTACGTTTGCTCACTTTTACTAACGGATGGATGAAAATTGGGCGAAGTATGAACCAGGGACATGAGATGGTCTTTTTGGAAACCACATGAATGTATTATGCACTTTACTCTAAATAAAAAGAATTATGTTTTATTTTATTTTAATCTTAATAAACTCTCTTATATGTTTGGCAGCGAGCGGTTTGAAGCGGTAAGCGACAAGCGGTTAGCGTTTTGGTTAAAATGCTTGTTTGACAACAAAGTAACAAGTGTTTTGAAGAGTTTGAAATTTCACAACTACTCCCATTTAAAATGCTTCTTTTTTAAGCGTTCCAAGCAATGTTGCTAGCATTTTGATTAAAAATTACAAATATACCCTGAATAACTTTATTATTTCCTTAATTAGATTTTCATTTTAATGTGTATATGGCTTTTTTCGTAATTTTACACTTTATAATTACTGCTATTGCTACATTTACCAAACATTTTTTTTAGCAAACAGCTACTGCTAACTACTACTGCTTACTGCTTACTGCTTCTGTTTTCTAATAACCGATTTTTCGGTTTTCTCGGTGTTTCCCGAAATCGGTTTTTTTCTGTTTATAAATGGTTCGGAATTCGGTTTTACGGTAATAAATTTCGGAATCTTCTGTTTTGTTATTCGTTTTTTAACGTTCGGTCTTTTTTTTTCGGTATAAATGGTTCGGAATTCGGTTTTTAATACCGTTTCCGTATTTTCGAATTTAAAACTTCGAACATTTATTAATAAACTTGTAATATCAAACATTTAACTAAACAATACACCGGAAACATACTAAACAAATACAATCATAACTTTTTATTTGCATCGGAAACATACTAAAAAAATACAACCATAACTTTTATTTAAAACAAACAATTTTACAACTAAAAAATACATAAATACTGAATACATTTCGAGCTTCGCATTAGGCCATCACCCGAAAACATAATATGTGTTCACAAGTCTGTTCGAGCTTTGATCCCAATCGTGTGGTCGCTTATCGAACGGGACTATTTCTACAACAAGTATATCATGTAAAAGCGTTTTAAGTCTCACTTGTCTAATAGTTCAAACATCATGCAAGTAGTATTTCACCTAGTAATTATTACATAGCAAAGGTCCTAGGGGGTGTATTTCACCACATTGTTTACGAAACTCAATAGTTCATTTGTCGTGCGTTACTCGAACTATAGATAGTGTAACTAATAAACCCCTAAATTTCATCTTAAACTATACATATTTTTTAAATCGCTTGCATCGGATAAATATAATAACATGAGCAACACAACGGGAAATGAAAAAAAGCACCATCTAAAAAACGGTTTTATACTAATTTTAACAGTTTCCAAGCTCTATGTATTATTGGATGCATTATCTAGTGAAAACATAAAAACTTATTATCTATATTAAATTCAATTAAAGTGTCAATGTAAATTTTTTCTTAAATTAGATCCCGTATGAGGATAACCATATAGTTAAAACAATTTCCGGTTTCTTTAATAACCAAATTCAGGATTAAACCAATGACCGTAACGGCTAGATAAGAATGTTGGTCTTAGTACGACATGTGGTGCGGTTCCAAGTATCCGTAGTTATTAGAAACACGCAGATTTTATAATCACGAAAACCATCAATAATATCTATTTTAGGAGAAGAGAGCAGTTCCCATATTTTAAAAGCATCACTTCTAAGATATACGACTTACATGTTTGATACCTGCGGTGTAGCCTCCATTTGATGATCTCCGTATTCTTACAGTTGTCGAAGTGTTTTAAAGGAAGCGCTTGTTGAATGACAAACTTCGTGAAATCAAGTCGAACCGCATCATTATCAAATATAAAAACTTGACCATCCGCACCAATAGTACCTTGTGACGTATCATTTTGGCTAACCGCATTTTATGAGTCCTTAGTTATTTAACGTGGGGTTATAAAATTTAATACAGTTCTTGCAACGCTCTTTTCACCCCAACACAATCATAACAACACAATCGTAATTAGACCAAACATCTCCTTTTCTCGTAGTTGGTCTAATTCGCGACAACTTATCATTTGTCTGTAAACTTTCGTACATTGCTAGTAGAAACAGAAGATTAGTGATAGCTTTGTTGTGATGTGAGTGTTTTCATTATAGAGAATTTAGAGAAATTAGAGTATATATATCACGATTAGAGAGATTAAAGAGAGATTAGTGAGTGTTTTTGATGTGTTTTCAACCCCAACTCATTACATGTATTTATACTACCAATTCATGGCTTAAAATCATCAAAAAAATACAAAAAACAAAAAAAAACGTATATAAACGGCTATATAGACCGTTTGGATATTTTTTTTTTAAAAACCGGTTAAAACCGGTTTTTTTATAACGGCTAGTTGACCAACTTTGTTGACCGGTTTTTTTAACCGGTTAAAACCGGTTTTTTTTATAACGGATAAAAAAAAAAAAAAAAACCGGTTAAAACCGGTTATTTTAAAAAACCGGATAAAACCGGGTTTAGAACCGGTAAAAAACCGATCTAACCGGTTCGGCTATTAAATAAAAACCGGTTTTTTTAAAAACCGGTTCCGGTTTTTTAGACCGGTTTTAAAAAAAAACAGTTCCGGTTTGCACCTCTACCCCGGGCTAAAATTTTTAGCCCTTTTTTATGGGGCTGAGGCTTATAAAGGCTTATAACTTCATAAGCCCACGTGACAAACGGGGCTTATTTTATAAGCCGGCTTATTTTAAAAGCCCAAGCCCCAATAAGCCCCTATAAGCCCTTATCCAAACACACCCTAATGGTCTAAACTCTAAAGACCTTGATTAAAGTTCAACTTTTGGAGCAAGTATAAATATAAAAAATGGTATGACCTAACTGTAGCACAAGTTTTTAGATAATAGTGGATAATGTATTGTGGAAATGCTTTCTACCACGTCATATTTCTTTTCGAGAACTAATTAACGAATATATATTGTTGGATTGGTGACCTAACTTAGGGCTTAGGGCGCCCTTGTATAAAACAAATAAAACCGACAAATATCAAATGAAATAGATTATTATTTTCGTATGTCATTCAATATTTAGTAGCGAGACTATATAGATAGAAGAGCGTAAAACATAATAAATGAAAAGGAAAAAAAAATCATTGATACAAAAGCAATATAATTGTTGCTATTAACAATATCCCACAAAATCGAGTGATGTGTTTAGATGAAATATATAATGTCATGTTTCTGAGTTGTTATTTTGCAAGATTATAGGATGATGACATTGACTAGCTAGTATTTAAGTAAGCAATGTATGATTTAATAAAGCAACTCCCAAAAGTAGTGAAATTAAAAAGGATATATTGATTGGTCTTGTTTGTATATTTATTCTGGTGAAGTGGCCAAGGGAACATGGCACACATTGGACTTCCAACTTCAAGTTTTGACCTAAGCCAAACCACCAAAATAGATAAAACAATTCCTATTAAACCATTATTTTACATAATCTCTAAAAGCATACAAGTTATAATATAAACTTGTTTACTATAAAAGTCTAAAGATTGAATTTTTATGGAATATGCTTATACAAAGGAAAATTTTCCAATGTGTGTATTTGGTACTTTTTAGTTTACTATTTTTACGTTGAATCTTTTTTTAAGTGATATAAGTACATACTATTTTTGTCAATTAAACTATTTTATTATAAACACGCAAATATTTATTTAATTTAGTTATTTATGCATGTTGTTGTGAATGGAACTAAATTGTTATATAAAATTATTATTTTTATAAATAGTATATATAATGTGCATAACAAATTAAGTTGATTTGACACCTAAAAGATATATACTAGCAATAGAATATGACGACGATTACATTTTTGTAACAAGTTTGACACCAAATTTTCAAAGCTAATCATATCGCTCTTAATGTTAAAGGTTGCATAAGCATTAGAGGTTTAAAAATGAGCTTTCTTTAATGCAAAAGATACATATAATGCTAACTTTGGAATAATCCAAAGACAACGAGTCAACAAGTAAACAATAACCACGATGGACAATGTATAATCATACGTCTACAGGTATACTAGACGAATAACCGCGAAAAACGACGATGTATTGCGGTAAATAATTATATATGTGAAATCGTGAGTCTGGTTCAACTCTTGATGCAAAGCGTGTATTTCCTAATATAGTGTGTTTATGAAAAGTTGCTCAAATTTTAGTTAATTAAAAGGTAATTAAGATGAACAACATTAATTTAAATTTTTCAAAAAGACATGCAGCTTTTAAGTTATGTGTGTCTGCTATTGTCCTATAACTTACTCCCTCCGTCCCAAAATTATTGTCTCCCGACAAAAAACACACAGTTTAAGAAAAGTGTATTTATTACTGCATTCTCTTTCTTAATTTTTGACAGAAAGACAGTTTTACCCTTAGGTAATTAATTTAAGTCTTCTTTAAAGTTGTAATAATAATTTCAAACAAGGGTAATATAGTAAACTTGATCAAACTTCCCTATCTATTTTTAGTAGTGGACAATTAAATTGGGACATCCCAAAAAGGAAATGTGGACAATAAAAATAGGACGAGGGAGTAGTAATTAAGAGATGTTTTTAGGTTAAAAAAGAAAAACTAAAATAACAGAAAAAATATATAGACAAGGCTCGCGAGTTTCAAGAGCCAATTATTTTGTAGCTTGAATTCGACTCACCAATGTACTCGAGTAGTTTTTGAGTCGATCAAAAATAACTCGCGAGTTGTCTTGTCTCGTTTATGTTGATTTTTAGCATACATAACAATCCCCAATTCAAAAACCCTAATTGATGAACATCTTCTAATAAAGATGACTTTCAAACTCCACAAATTAACAATCTAAATTCCTTCTTCCCTTTTGTTTGAATCCTGTTATAACCCCTGAAATTGGGATTAATCATTGATTGATTAATCTCATATCGAGCGTGTTAGGCGGGTTTCTCATCTTGGGTTTTTGTAATTTAGATTTGTTATTCTCCTCTTTATAAATTCAATTGAGAGCAGCCAGTGTCCGGTGCCTCGTAGATAAGTCTCGACATGCCGTCATTGAAACCCTGATTGTTTTCTTTTCAATCCTTTTTTTTCTTGATTCCCTTCTAATCCAAAGATTCTAATGGGGAGTCGAGATCCCAAGAGGGACGACGTTATTCGTATTTCTAATCTCCAGTTATGTTACAAAATTATTTTTCGGAAAATTGTTCTGCAAAAGAGCTATTTCAATCATGTAAAACAATCGGACTGTTGTTGATTCGTTTATCCCTCGGAACAAGACGATAAGAAGGTAAACGTTTTTGGTTTTGTTGTTTTATCACGTGTTTAATGTTATCGCTTGGTGGAGTTAACTTTATGCACAATTTAGGTGGGTCAATTCAGCTTCACGCTAATAAGCAAGATTAAGACTTTCAAAGAGCTACTTTGAACAAGGGTCAAGGGGCAGATCATTAAGAATGTTGCTAATTCGTCTCGTCGCCTAATAGTGGGGATTCTGGGATTAGATCTAATCATATGTTAATGCGGTTAAATATATCATAAGTAGTGTTCTGACTTGACTCCCCTTGCATGTTCTTGACGAAGATTGTGCGCTCTCCAAAGATTATCTTCATCCTTAATGGGTAGGATTAATGGAAGTTGGTCCCTTTACCAATCTAAGAACGCTCTTATGAACGGAGGTTTGGGACTTGAATGTAAGGTTCTTAGGGGAATTGAGGGTTCTACTTAGAATTTTCCTCTGTGAAATTGAAAGAGGCATTCCGCGATAATGTGGGAGTTAGCTTCTTGGTTTCGAAAATTCGCAAGCTTCTTTCGATATCATTCCCTGATGGTACGCATTGTGTGGGAAGAAATTGAAGGTGTTCATTGAAAATATGGAACTTTGAACACTTTCAAAAGAATTGTCACCAGGTGGGGAACTTAAACGACACTAAAGACTCCTGATGGGATATTGTTTTCCACTCGAAATCGGATTATGTTTTGTTCATTAAGATTCCATTCAAATATTTATGAAAACTTCACGATCATTTTCCGTGAAAAGTGTGTATTGGTTCGTGCTAAGAAGGTCCCTGGTTGGGACCCCCTGGCCTGTTGGTGGAGGACCTTGATGAGGAGGAATTACTTGATGACGATTCATTAGAAGAAGGAAATGAATAACCTTGATCTGAGATGATTTTGTAGCAACTCGTTCGAAGTTGTAAGTTTCAGAATTACGGTTTTTGAAATGAGATCAGGTTGGTTCAAAAAAAGGACTCATTTGGGGATCCTTTTGGGCTATACCCTTTGCCTTACAAAAAGACCAAGGATCAAAAACATGAAGGGGAGTGGTTACAAATCTCTAGTGCCCAAATGTCCTAGCGCGCAGCTTATATATACTAGCCTATCTAATCGGACGTTAAGAAGGCCATAGTCGATCAGGGGATAAGAAGTGCTGTGTTAATGACTTTGAGAGGAGAGCAACGAAGACTAGAGGCGATTCTAACAATTCCAACACTCAAAGAATGTGTATGCTCAATGAATGCTCATTGCAGTAGTTATTCTGGTCGTTTTAAGTGTATCTAGTTGCTTTGGCAACCAGAGTGTCATGGGGGCTCATTTATGTACTGTCTTATGGAGGAAGTGGTGAAAGTTGCTGCTATACCAATCCAATAGGGTTATACATTGGATGATGTGTGATTACAAATCTTTCCGATATCAGAATCTCAAAGGAGAGATCGATTGTCCAGATCGATTGAATTTTTTGTCACCTTTAATATCAAGGCTCGCTCTGATAGATGTGTACTCAAGTAATAGAGAAGATAGTTGGTTAGACTCAAATGAGTTGTTCGTGGTCTTGACGATAACGGTGAATGTTTCTTAGTTGCGTTATTTCAAGTGATAGAATAATTGATGGAGCGGAGAAGATTGACTTCTTGTTTAGTGGTCGTCTGTGCTGTTGGCAGGATAAATAATTCGAATCTGTTATGTATGTCTGCTATCTTGTTCATTAGTATGATTCGGTCCTAAGGTGTGACCAGTTACTCAGTGGTGGAATCTTATGTGTTGGCAATCCCAACATTTTTTTTGTAAAAAACGCTTTACTATTTTGCGTTTACTTTTATCATATTAGGGGTGTTTGGTTATTGAACGTGTTATTCGACCTCATGATTATTGCAGGTCTTGCTCCTCATGAATCCGCGTGTGATAAACGTATGCTTTGGTACTACTTGCGAGGTTATTAATCAGTGGCAAGAGAGGTGGTGATTTGGGGACTTCAATGAGGTATCGACCGTCAAATCAGACAGGTTTGGTATAATTTAATGTTCTGGGGCGGAATATTTTTAATTTGTTATTAAATTCCACTGGGTCTTGAAGAAGTTCATCTATGGAGGTAGTGCTTTCACTTGGTGTCATAAGTCTTCGCGTTTACCAAATGGAGCAAGTTGGATAGATTTTTTGTATCTACATGTTTGCTAAAATATTTTCCCTCACATATTAGCAGGACATCACTTTGTGTGTAGATCTTATCCGATCACAGGCACCGTTCTTCTTCGAGAGTCGGCCCATGATTATCGGTCCGGTTTCCTTCCCGATTCTTTCACCATTGGATTCATCTCGAGGGACATTAATGATTTCAGTCACTTCAACTTAGAATATCTGCCCCTTCTGTTTGACTTAATGAATGCGTAAACTTGGCGGGTAAATGAATATTCCTTAAGCTCACATCAGATTTGGCTTAATGAGATAACCAAAAGTGAAACAGTTTTACTATTGCAATATCTTAAGAAGGAGTTGAACCACGTTAGATGCGGTTATTGACACAAGGTACATGTGTACTGAGGTAGAAGCGAAAAAGAATGGACGGGGTGTTGGGCTGCTATTCGTAACATTGATCATATTCTTCATGGATTTGGCTCAAAAGGCACAAGATCAATTATGGTCAATCGAAGCGATGAAAACTCAAATTTTTTCTCACGGAATTTTGGAATGAAAAAGTAATCAATATGAACATCTGTAATGAGGCTTAAATAGTTTGATTATTACGTATTACAGATGGTTTGGTTTAAGAGTAAATATGGCAGTAACGGTTTTAAATTCACAGACTCAACTAAACGGAACGTGATGTTAGGTCTATCAAACCAGAATTGGACGTTTCTGAAATTCATTTATCAGGATAGATTCGCAAAATTCGGAGAGGCGTGTGCTATGTATTGATATGAGATTTCCGAAAACTATTCTGAAGATCAAAGTCAGGACTCGAGCGGAGGAAGTTTCTACACAGGAGATTAAACGGCTGTTTAGGGCTGTGGCACATACAAATCCCGAGCCCCGACGGGTTTGCTTTCTCGCTTTATTCTCGCGGCATTTTGGCCTGTTATTGAGCTCGATTTGTTTATATGGCTGTAAATCATTTCTTCATTCATAGGGAGAAATTCCTCCTGGTTGTAACGTCATCATTTATAGCTTTGATTCCAAAGTCCCGGACATACTTGGTCAAAGGTACTTTAGGACCTATTAGCTCATTGGAAAGATACGCGCTCCAGATCATTGCCAAGAATTTTGTAAAACAGGCTTGTTAATGTTTTGGGGGACATTGTTATGATGGGAATCTGCCATTTTCGCCGAAATACAAATGTTAGAGGTCCGTTATTCTTAATGAGATTCTCCCAAGTAGGTGTGTACCAAATAGAAGAAGAAAAACTCTTAATTTTTAGGTCGGATTTTGAAAAGGCCTTCGATTTCGAATTAGATGGATTTTTTAGATGATGTTCTTAAAGAGTTCGGTTTTAGGTGTTAAATGGCGTAACTGGATTCAAAGTTGCACTAACTTCTTCTAAGGGAGTTCTGATTCTTGTCACATGGATGTCATACGAATGAGTTCCAATCTATAAGGGTTGAAACAAGGCGGATCCTGATCCCCATTCCTCTTTATCCTCGTGATGGAGAGCCTTCATTTATCTTTTCAAAGGATCTGTAAGACGCGGGGATGTTTAAAGGTTATTGTGTTAGATCATTTTATGTCTTTCGATATGTTCTATGGCGGACTGATGCTATTTTCTTTTAGGGAGGAGTGGTACGTGACTGGTTAATATATCTCCACTTTTGATTCACGTTTTGAAATGCTTTTTTTCATGCTTCGGGCTTTAGATTAACTTGAACAAAGTAAGATAATGGGGATTAATGTAGAACGTGCTCAGGTCATCCAAGCCGGCTGACAAAGTTAGGATGTCTCGTTCTTCTTAAGTGTCCTTCATACTATCTTGCGGACTAAAGTGGGAGGTTCTATGACATGTGTTCAAGCATGGCAAGAGATAGTTGAAAGTGAAGTAACATCGTGGGGTGATCATATCGACCACACCATGATCAAATCAAACGTCTCTAACCCATTGTGCAGTAATAGGCCTCGTTTAACTTTGTGAATCGGTTTTAAGATCTATTCAGTCTTTCACATGTCTATATTTTCAGATAACGTATACCTATATAGCTAAGAGATTGCCGACTCTAGCATATCTGTGGAGTCTTCATTAGTAGAGTCATTTCTTTAATGGCCATGATGCGAGGTAAGTATGAAATAGGCTTATTGGGTTGAAATGGAACAATGTTTTGACAGCACAAAAACGAGGCGGGCTAGGTGTTTCTAGCTTATTATTGCGTTTAAAAGAGAGGCTTGATGATTAGTAGTGGGTTGGTTTGGAAGGTTTTCTCGCAAAAAGACTCTCTTTAGACTAAATTAATTGTGTGCTATGTCATTCAGAGTGTCCGAACATTGTTATAACCAGTACCCCCCTCTACGTCCCGGGTGTTTAAAATTCATTTGGAAATGGACTTCTATCTGGCATACATATAGATTGGGCATTCTCTACGTGTCGGTTGAAGTGAAAGTTCAGATAAAACCGATCTCAAGAAGAATAAGGTATGTACGTTTTTGTTATCTGACTCATAAGCTGAGGATAACGGGAGTCCACCAACCTTCTAGTTGGATCAATTGGCATTACTAGGGGCGTTTTTAGGGACATTTTTCCCAGAGATAAAATATACGCGTAAATCTCAAGGTTATAATGAAATACCTCCGCCTCCAAGGATAGGACCTGGTTGTTCCAAACTCGCCATTATGGCGTATCACTCGAGTCTATGCCGTCTCGCTCCGGGGTCCTCTTCCGTCGAATCCTAGAGGGGGTATCGAGCAAAAAATCAATTCGACAGCTTGGTTAGAATTGGTCTCGCTTCATTTCGTCACTAACGTGCCTTCGGCTGAAGCTGGAATTGAGATCTGGAGAGTACGGGTATATTTTCGTGGCTACTGCCTCGTAGACGTATCGATGAGATATGCTCGAATATTGGAGAGAAACTAGATGGGGTAAAGTGTGTCCGATAGAAATCAATTCTTGCCTGGAAAATCTAAGACCGCTGCTTTACCTTACTCGTTCAAATTTTTTTTTTTTTCTGCGTAAGAAGGTATTGACATTCAGGATATGTCGTGTCCCATTTGTGAATATGGCTATTGAATCGACGGACCATTTGTTGCTTTAGGTGTGGATTGGTTCGGGACATTGCTAATAGGTTTTGATTAGATGGTTGGAATTTGGATCACGCAAACTTGAGAAAAACTCATATGCAGGTGGTAGTCTTGGCTTGTTTCAATTCGTATGGATTCCAAACTCAAAAAGATGTTCGAAGGAGTTTGGTATTCCATTTGGTGGTACGTTTGGATCTATCGAAACAAGCTCCTATTTGACGAGAGAAAACCTTCGAAGTCGATGCTTATTGATAATGTCATTGCTAGTTCTTTTTATTGGTGTAAGTATAGATCTAAAGCCTCGTTCGGATGGAACGAATGGCTCAAAAACCCCTATATTATTGTTTTGTAATCTAGCTCCTTGCTAGTTTTTGTTTCTAATAAAATCGTCGTTAAAAAAAAAACAGAAAAAATATATAACACGAGCCTATGACTCCCCAACAGGCCTAGTGCTCTTAGAAAATAGTCAAAAACAATTTACATATTCTTCCATTGTAAGTAAACATGAAACATATGACAATTCAAAATTGTCTTAATTTGGCGTATCATAAGTATATTTAAGTATTCAAAGAATTAGCTGTAAACTTCTAATCAAACAATATAATTAGAATAAAATAATATATTATAATAAATCTAAGATTGTTGTGACATGTGTGTGTGTGTATATATACGCACCCCTAGCCAAACAGAACATCCATCTTGCATGCTTCGACCACACTTATCCTACAGAAAATTGTTCTTGTTGGTTCAGCATGGCAAATGGGTCAGGAATGGCGTTTAATGGACAAGAATGGAATGTACATGTGGCCGACGGTTCATCGGAGACCACAGTTGTAGAGCCGGGAGTGGCTAAAAGACTATACATTCAACTACAAGGGCAAATATGGAGATGTTTGATGAAAATTGGGAGGTTTTTAGAGAAGGCTAGAGATATAGCAGCAAGTGAGCCAACGAAAGCGATTCATGGTGTGAAAGTAGGCATGGCTCTTTCCCTGGTGTCCCTTTTCTATTACATGAAACCACTCTACGATGGTGTTGGCGGTAATGCCATGTGGGCGGTCATGACTGTTGTCGTGGCATTTGAATACTCAGTCGGTACGTAGATGTTTATTCTTTTGATCATTCATTGTCATCACACCAGTCTTTATTTTCCATTGGTTGTCATGACACAACAGGCAAACAATACTGTAATCCGGTAATACCATATGATCTCAGAAGTTTAAATCAAATTCATTTGACTAATGCAGGTGCAACAATAGCTAAATCCTTCAATAGAATAAGTGCCACTTTTCTAGCAGGGTCTTTAGGGATTGGTGTGCATTGGATTGCAAACCAATGCGGAGAGCTTGAACCCGTGATTCTTCAAGCTTCTGTAGCCATTTTAGGTGAGTTTAAACTTATTTAACAATATGTATGCACAAGATCTTTCCTTGGTTTGAACTTATTCTTAAACAATGTGCATGCACAAGATTTCTCATGATGTAGAAACTAATTAGTAAATCTGGAGTTTACACAGGTGCAGCAGCTACCTTCTCAAGATTTATACCATCTGTGAAAGCTCGATTCGATTATGGGGCCATGATATTCATCCTCACCTTCTGCTTTGTGTCAGTGTCGGGTTATCGAGTGGAAAAAGTGATAGAACTAGCTAGAAACAGAGTGTCCACCATTGCTATTGGAACCTCTATTTGTATTTTTACAAGCACGCTTTTTTATCCTGTTTGGGCTGGCAAAGAGCTTCACAAGCTCATTTATAAAAACCTAGAAAAACTTGCAGACTCCTTAAATGGTATGATTTAATTCAATAGAAACTTTTCTTCGTGCATTAGTGTGCTGTGCACTTGTGAAGAGTGTACAACTCATAAATGCACTTCAAAATGTTCCTTTGGAGTGTGCAGCATGTGAAGTGAGTCTTGTTGGTTTTATGACTTGCAGGGTGTGTAACAGAATACTTCAAGGACAATGAGGAACGTTCCGGTCGAAAACAAGAGGGTTACAAAAGTGTGCTTAATTCAAAGGCTTCAGAAGAAGCTATGGTATGCTGCTATGCAAATGTCCCCCCTTCTTTTATGAATAATGATAGGACTAACGCCATTGTTAAGATAACTAAACCACAAAATTAAATAACTATATATAACTTCTAATATATACTCATCTACAGGCCAATTTAGCTAGATGGGAGCCTGCTCACGGGCGTTTTAAGTTTCGACATCCATGGAAACAATACCTCAGAGTTGGCGCCTCGATGCGTAGTTGTGCTTACTGCATCGAGACTCTTAATGGCTTCATCAGTTCAGAAGTTCAGGTAATCAGAAAACCTAATCATTTCTTCAAAAGTTTTAGCCTTGCATTTATATTCTGTCTATTGTGAATATTTATTTCTTATAACAGTAAGACGATAATTGCTACCTCTTATTGGATTCTAAATGGATGATCTTACATTCTATAGGCACCGGAGTTGCTAAAGAAGCATCTGAAAGAAGTATGCATGACGCTAACCTCAAGTTGTTCAAATGTATTAAAAGAATTAGCAATGACAATGAAAACCATGACCAAATCAACTAAAACCAAGTCTTTGGTACAAGAGATGAACTTTGCAGTTCAAAGTTTCCAGAATGTGCTCAAAGATTTATCAAAGCAAGCACTCGTACTGCCAGAACATGAGCTGGATGAAGGAAAACTTAAAACTCAAATAGTGCCGATAATGGCGATTGTTCCACTAGCCACACTGGCATCATTATTGATAGAGATTGCAGAGCGTGTAGAAGGCATTGTTGGGGTAGTAGATGAGGTGGCAGCACAAGCAGAATTTGAAGTAGTCAAGTACAAGAAAAATAAAGAAAATAAACCTTTGAAGCTTAACCAAGATCATGTTATCACGACACCCCTTCAAAGGGTCTAAAAAAGATGCAAAAAAGGTTGGACCGAGAGTGGCCTTAGAGCAGGAAAGGAAACCACTAAAACTGGCTAGGCGTGGTTAGGTCCAGCCAATCGCAAAGGGCCAGCAATAAGATATGGATCCAAACATTAATTTTCATGGTTGGTTTTTGGACTGATTCGATCAGTTTTATAAACTTTTTTATACCACATGTTGTCACGTTTACATATATAACCTTTAAGTTTTTAAGTTTCTAATCAAATATGTGTGCTTGTTTAACAAATAAAGTATAAAATAAAAGTAACTCAAGAAAGTGAACAAAAAGTTTGTTATGGAAATTTTCTACTTCACCTTGAACGACAGATTATTTCACATTTCATCAGAGATAACAAAAGCACTCAGTATCAACAAACAAACGAAACCAATAAAAATCGTAGGAATTTCAATCAATATGAATTACCTCCCTAGTGGTTGAGCTTGAAGCTTCATTTTCTAGAAATGCTTCTTGTAGACCATCCATCCAACCGAGGTTAATAGATAAATCTTCCACTGCTACTTTAACGACATCAGTTCTGACTCCAATATCAGTAGCATATCTGCTCATACAATACATGCCAGCTGTCACCGTAGCAACACCCACTGGGCTTGGGATCAAAAATTTAAAAGGAGATGAGAGAAGAGCCGCCAATGGTGCACCAATGAGAGAAGAAGCTTGACCACTTGTTCCAATTCCCAGCTTCTCGATAGTCAATATCCCGGTCTTGCAATACAAAGCAAAATCCTCACAGTTGTTCTGAAACACATCATAATTCCCAAATCCATTCTGAAGCAAATACATGGCTCGGTGGATGACTGCGTCGGGTTCATCTGACATGGCGGTGGTGCAAGTGCCACCTCGGACTTTGGCAAGGAAAACGGTTGGGGTTACACCGTACTCAAAGCTGTAGAGGGTCCCATTTCTTAGGAAACAATCTAAGCAAGATAGTACAACACCGCTTTTGGGTTGTCTGAAACCGCAGTCTGGATATGTTGGACACGCGGCGGAAATTTTAGACATTTCATCATTAGAATTGGAAGGCGTGTCATTGCTCGAACTAGTCTCATGGTCAGGAGTATTATGAGTAAAATGGACCACTTTATTACCTCCAACATATATACCTGCATATCGGGATTACTTCTTGTAAAACAGCATCATCTAAGTCATGGAAAACACGAGAACAATGGGCTATAGGAAATAATATTTTCGTATGCAACTTCAAATATGAATCAAGAGGCACGGTTTGACTTTTTAAGTCAAAATACTGATTTTCTACTGCAACGTCTTTGAATTTTCAAGTAAAGTTACTGGTATACTGAGCGTTATAACAACTACAAGATTTAAATGTTACCACTGACTTGTAAGTTGTAACTAAGTCATTCAAGTCTAACCATATAAGTTTGATAGTCTACTACAAGCCGACTACAAGAGTCAAGACGTGTCATAAAACCCATCCATTAAGGTTTAATTAAGTAGATATTTGCTCATTAAGCCAATTCAACAAAACGTGATTCACTAGGCTAATCATTTGTACATCCATAAACAATGAACAGAAGTTCCGCTAAATCAAGATAACAAACAAGGCGTCCAAAATTCCAACATTAGATCAACAATATAAGCACATAGAGGGATCAAACTATATACACTCGAAAATTGAAAACTATACACAAAGTATGTAAAATATGTTCCAATAATCTTCAGAATTCATAATTTCAATATGCATGTGACTAGGGGTGTTCATCGGTTCGTTTATCGGGCCGTTCGGTTTATTCAGTCGGTTAAAAAGAATTTCTGGGTAAAACCGAAAACCAAATTTTAATTCGGTTCGGTTTTGAGGGTTTACCTGAATAACCAG
>BQNB010106912.1:0-23285 GCA_026074375.1 Tanacetum coccineum | reverse complement strand
CCACACGGTATTATCTAATAAAGCAACTATTTAACTTATATACGAGAAATTTGTGGGTCACTATAGGAAATAGATGTTTTGTATGTAAGTATACAAACTTGTATACGCCTGAACGTGTAACCATACCGTAAAAGTTAAAGAAAACGATTATGTCCGTGAAAAAGTCGTGGGTAAGTTCCCACAGATTACCCACCAAGTTGATAAATCCGTAGGAAATACGTGTGTATTTACCCACAGATTTCCTACAAAAATATCGTCTTTACGTTTTTGCCTACTTACACATTCTCACGTTACTTAGTATGCCTATATATGTGTTTTTAGTTTCATATTATATGTGTTTGTTTATTAACGTAACTTTCTGTGCGAAATTTGTGATAAAACAGTAGGAAATTTGTTGGTAAAAAATGTGGGAAATTAGTGGGAAATAACTGTGGGAGATCTGTGGCAAAAATTGTTGGTAAAAAATGTGGGAAATCAGTGGGAAAATATTCGTGAGAAATCAGTGGGAAATAACTGTGGGAGATCTGTGGCAAAAATTGTTGGTAAAAAATGTGGGAAATCAGTGGGAAAATATTCGTGAGAAATCAGTGGAATAACTGTGAGAAATTTGTGGCAAAAATTGTTGGTAAAAAATGTGGGAAATCAGTGGGAAAATATTCATGAGAAATAAGTGAGAAATAACTGTGGAAAATCTGTGACAAAAATATGAAAAATGGTTACTAAACAACCTGGGAAATCTGTGGGAAATAGTCAACGTTCGGTGGGAAAATCAGTGGGAAAATATTTACCCACGAGGGTTTTTGCATCGGAATAATTCCGTGGGAAATCCGTGGAAAAAGGCCTTTACCCACGGGATTTCCCACGGATTTTACCGTGGGAAAAACCAGTTTGTGTAGTAGTGATAACCATGCTTTTGAGAATGTTTATGAAACTTGATCTCAGACACTTCTAGTTTTAAAAACGAATGTGAGTGTTGCTAGACGTTTCCGTCGTTTTAGTGTATATTGGGGCTGTCACTACTTTCCTACTCTAAGTGGGAGCTGTTGGATTTGTAGGTTGGATTGCTCAAACACACAACAACTTAGTAGAGTGTGTGACCTATTGGGGCACACACGAAAAACCAATTTAGAGTAACGCTTGATGCTGACCACTCTAAAGAAACCATTCAGACAATAAATTGGAAACTACACACACAACACCCCTACAGGGGGGAGGAGGATGAGGAACACCCTTTCTCCTATTGTACCGCCACTTTTGTGAAGGTTCTAGAGGGGATCTAGTTCGGTGTATCGTTGTGATAAGGAGAAGATGTTTGAGATATAGGGTTTTAAAAAAGTATTATGATAAGGCTTAAACTCATGAGGTTTAGTCTTATCATGAGTGAGGGACTTAAGGCTATATATATACCCTTCCCTCAATAAAATTCGTGCTCTCTCTCCGTCATTTAAAACAGCCAAAAACATAACTCCTCATCAAGCAGTTTTGATTTTAAGTTTATCATATACCTTTCTGGCCAATTTTGGTTAACTATTTTGAGGTTAATCGAGTGTGGTTTGATTCCAGATCTGATCCAGTAGGTATAGAACGTTGGTTTACATATTGTCAAGGTGTGACAATAGTTGGATTCGAGCTAGGGTTTGTGGATCTCTATTTCGGTGGTACTGTAGCAGTGGTACAACCGAATTCGGTTAAACCCTATTTTCTATTCTTTGATTTTCGGTTCTATTCCAAGAGTGGGTTTAGGTGATCGTTTTTTAGTGGGTTTGGAATACAAAGGTTGTATTGGTTTATACGTGAAGTTGGACTAGCGTCTGGGCGTACTTGTTAGACGTGTTTGTGTGAGCACTCGTAGAGGTGACCACTTAGTCACTTTGTTTCATATCATTTGCTGTTGACTTCAAGGGTATGATTTCTATTTACTTTTCATGTTCCTTATTGTGTTTACATGTGTGTTAATTGTATATGCTAAACTAGATCTATCCGCTGCGTACTCGTAAGAGTTAAATGGTTAACTTGATTGTTAAATTCCAACATGTACCATTTTCATGCTAAACGCAAACCCACTATGTAAGGTCTAAGATGAGCACACAAATATCAAATGAAGCCAATTAGTTACTATCATATGCAGGTCTAAAGGAAAGAACCAGAGAGATGGCTAATGGTGTCTTGGAAAGCAATTATTGATCACCAATCAGGCATATTTGTCCATAAACATTCAAATGGCATCTTTTTCCTATGTTTTGAAAAAAATATACTATGATTTTTATTTTGTATTTCTTATTCGGGTTAAGCTAACGCGCATCTTATTTGATCCTAGACTTATATAATGTCGTGAGAATTTTAGCATGAAGGTATATGTCGCGTACCCAAACCCTTTAGTATGGTGTCTTCATTTTGCACCTTTTTAGAGTAAAGTGATGACAAACTACATCACTATTGTTATGCTGCATGTTGTATCATCCTTCTAAGAGATGAAAATGTTCCAAAGTTTGTGCAGCAGACACAATTGTATATAAGTATTATTTTTGTCAAGTTTGTGATGTCCGTTTGTAGGTTATTTATTTATGTGAAGGAAGCTTTTTAAATATTTACTGGTTCCAATTACATTTTAAACAATCTCCAGCGTGTATAGAGATGTGAATGCAAATGGCTTCTAATCATTTTTAAAAAATTGCCAACGCTTTAAATAAATCATGCCTCTCGGAAGTACTAGGCAAAGAATTCAATGAAGAAACCAGAATCGTTAAACGAAGAAAGGTTTTATAAGTAAATTTATTTTTTCCCCCACTACTACATAAATTTGACAATTGATAGAGACCACCTGGTTTAAAAGGTTCATAGAGCCCTGTTTTTTTTGCCTGGGGGGCTTAAAAAAGAGGGGGGGACTCTATGAGGAAAACGCCATAGATCCCGGATTTATTAAAACGGGCCTATGATGTATAATTAGAAGCCCGTTCTTTGGATGTGAACCTTGCTCTATTTTGATTAAAAAAAAAAAAATCAGTTTTTAATATAGCATAGGACCCGGTTTTGTGCTTTACAAAAAAAAAAAAATAAAACATGGCTCTAGGTTGTTTTAATTTTTTTTTTTAATATTCAGAAATAAAAACCCTACCACCGAGCACACTGTGTACACCTTCCAGGTACAAAACCACAGCAAACATAACAAACAACAAGCAAAAACAAAGTTGTAACAAAACCATAAACCATGAAGGTCATCGCATAAATCCAATGGAATAGTAGAGCAAAATATCAGTTTCACATCATATTAGTACAAGTTCTATGGACTGAAAACATACTAAGTATAACTAATTAGACGAAACCAACAACAAGTTTCACAACAAATGTTTTGTTGGAGCTAAGGGTAAGGATTCAGAATATACAAAATGCATGCTGGAGCACCCAGTCAACCTTTGATCCGAAACCCTCACTAACAAGACTGATCATTTGATCCCCACACTAAACCAAAACGCGGAAGAACTAAGAGCGACTCTAGCCACCATAGACTCCCACCGAAACAAGCACAGAAGAAAGAACGAGTTTACGCACGAACTCACAATGTCGTCCAACTCCTTGATAAGTACAAAGGCTTCTTTTCATTCCATCGGGCAATCACGATAAAAAACATCTCATTAAAAGCTCTATGTAAGTTTCAAGATTGTAACAACAAGATGCAGATAAGTAAAAATTGAACTCCTTAAAAAAAATTGTGTATCATTTCCTCGCCCCCCTAACCATTTTTTTTTTATCAAAAAAAAATTCATGTACACCGTAATACGCAAACACTTTAATTTGTCTTATACCCTACACAAGCACAATCTCTACAAATCAGCAACATAAGAAGAAGAGGCTACTACTAAAAAAGTTAACACTTGATAGAACAAGTCAAGTATGGATCCAAAATACACTCACATTTGTCACGACAATAAAACATAAAACACTAAAATTAACTAGTATACCATTTTTTTCCTTTTGGATTGAATAATTAATGAGCTGTATATGTTGTTACTTTCTAAAGTGATTGGCCCTGCCTATCTAAAACCATCGCCAAATTGCGACTTCTTTCCATCACCTCTAGCATCATGCTAGTTTACCGTTTGATCAAAATTTCCTCGGATAAAAACCTACACTGAATATTATTTTTTCTGCCTACTTTCAATTCCAGTAGTGCAGATGAACTAGCAAAACCCGTAAATAGTGGCCAAATTCTGTTTAACGAACCCCTTTCAAAGAGAATGGAAAAACAAACCGAATCAAAACCATTTTACTAGTATCCATATGTGCTAATTATACTAATATTAGACATATTTTCCAGTAACAGTATAAAATTACTACATAGAAAAGGGGTATTTTCTTTCTCTTCTGTCTTTCTTGCCATAAAACAGCCACAAGCCATTTTCTCGGTCATATAATACAAACTATGTGTCTATTTGTGTTAGATTGTATAAACTCCGTTTAAAATCAAAATTGTGTGCGCCATTTAATTCAATCAAAAATGGCAAACAAGAATCATTTAATAAGCATTAGAAAAGCCTATAACGATACCGTATATCATATAACATGTCAAAGGGCATTTTTTTTTTTTTTTTTTTTTTTTCTTTTTTTTTCTTTTTTTTTTTATTTTTTTTTTTTTTTATTTTTTTCTTCATATCGAAGCCAGAAGGGCAAAATGAACATAAAGATATAACATTACGGTTTAAACTCACTTACTGTTTTGGGGAACGAGTGTTGTTGATGGGTTCTACAAAAAACCTGATGCATCCACTCAAAATCACATAATACCCAAACAGCACCTCCCACCAATAGTGACGTTGTTAGGTTACACTAAAAAAGTAATAGCAACTTTTATAAGCAGTCAACAAAAGAAATAAAAAATAATAAATCTAGAATATACACTTGAATAGAATGAGGATGATATTTACCTCGACGAGATTCCATTTCATCATATTACCAAACGTCCCTAAAAAGAAATTAAAGAATGGTATGTTTGTGTTAACCTTTTTTTATTTCGAATATAAAGGTGAAATTATAACGTTAAATGCAAAAAAAACCTTACACACACCTTGCACAACCATTGTGAATTTAGCATCTCCTCGTTCTTCCCTACATATCAGAATCCAAAAAATGAACCCCGTGTTTTGGTTGAGGTACAATTACGAACAGATTCCCAGTGTTTACTAAATGAGATACGACATTTTAGTATAAAAAATACTTAATACTTTAAACATAAGTCATAAAGCAATAATAGATCAGTGTTGCATATCGTACCTTTCAACGTCTGGGTCAAGATAAAAACAATATGGATGGGCTTGAGTCCATCGGCTTTGCAATAAGTAGTTATTTTTTTTTTCACAACGAAACTGTCAAATCATACCACACAACGAGTCTAGAAAAAATACGTATACAAACCCGGTTCCGGAAACAGACGCAACAAAAATACAGAAGGATTTGTTCGATTGCGTTTTCCACCTTCAAAAGCAAAAAATCTTATGATGGACCTAGAAACATGACAAATATATAAAATGTAAAATAAACAAATTATCCCAAACATGTTTAAAAAAAAAATCTGGTAATACGCCTACGACTTATCGTTGAAAGCAAACAAAGTTATAATGGAAGAGTTCAGCCATCCATTCGTAAAAAGCAACAGACGAAACATGTGGGGAAAACCAAAAAACCTTTACTACCTATCTTTAGAAAAGACTTTGATTTCTCGTCTTCTACCTTCTTCTCTTTCTCCCCAAAAACGAGTCAGCTTTGTGGTCAGATTAAAGTGTATATACATTCGAGCTGGTTTGTGAAATTGAAAGGTCAACTTTCTTTTCTTTATCTTTCTTCTGCTTGCTTCCATTTGACAAAAACCGGCCAAAGCTTTATTGCTACTTTGAAATGGCCGAGCCAAGTGAAGAAGACAAAGTTGACTCGTTGCTCGTTGCGTGTAAATTCAAGTTTTTTTTCATTTTTTGTTTTTTTTTTTTTTTTTTTTTTTTTTTTTTGTTTTTTATTGGAGTCGCCCTCCAATTTTGCAAAAGTTTCACGAAAATAATCCTTTACCCAAAAAAAAAGTCGTCAACATCTGGTAACTGCTGGTAAATAATGTTGGAAAACTCATAGCGAGCACTGACGAGTTGCAGTAAGCCCCCTCAAATTCGTCTTAGCCCAGGCCAGATTACTCAAAGTGTTCACTAATAATCCTTTACCCAAAAAAAAGTCTTCACTGGTACTCCTGGTAAATATGTGGAACTCATGGAGAGCACTACGAGTTTCCAGGTATGCTCAAATTCGTCTAGCCAATTACTCCCATACATTCTAAGTTGCATGAAACATAAATATGGATGGTTACCCATAAAATAATGCTCATTTGCAAATTGGTCATAGATTTGTCAAATAAAATTTTAACTGACCCTTACCATGCTTATTTGCAAATTGGGAATTAGGAAGGCAAAGTGTTGTCCAACTTGAGCAGGTGAGCAAGACTGTCCTGCTAAACTATAATGTTGCGGTTTCTAATTACAATATGACTCTGGCTTTTATAGCCCCCCGACCACCTTGTTCTGATCTATGTTTGTTTACACAGGAAATTGCTTTATTAAGTCAGTTTGAACACGAGAACTAGCACGATACTATAGGACATATAAGGTATTAGGATAATGCTTTTATATTATATGTATGGTGCTTTCCTAAAGTTTTCATGATAGTGTAATAATTTCTCCCATTGATATGCTAACTGAATGTCACCGGGGATATAATCAGGATGATTATATCTTAGGTGTTGATGACTCAATTGAGATTATAGTTGCATCGGAGTGTTTGGTTAGAAGGTGTTCCGATAGTGTAGTAATTAAGTTCGGTCCTGGCTAATATAAAGGAGGCAAAGTTGACCCACTCACTTAAGAATGGGTCAATTCAGTTAATGGTTTTGTCTTTCACGAGAACGTAAAAAAGAAATTTTATACAGCTAAACAGAAAGAGATCAATGATACATTTTTGTCATCATAATTGACCATATAGTATAAAGCAGGGGCGGATGTACACACAAGTAAGGGTATGCACGTGCATACCCTCCGTGTAATATCTTCAGTGTAAATTTTTTGACTTAAGAATGTTTTGTGTGCAAGCACAGGAAGGGTGCATACCCATAAAAAAGCTGGAAAAAAAGCAGTGCACACCCACGTTTTTCAAACAAAACAAAAGTGATGTGAATTTCTGATGCTGTTCTCTGTGTCACCTACAATTAATGATCCCAGAACCGAAAGTCCTCTGTTTTTCTCTTATCTCTACAATATTTATTTCTCCCACACAACAGGTGGCCAAGTTATTACAAGAAAGGTATGTTCTACATGTATTTACCTTTTGTCTAAGTATATTAGAGGTTTAGGATGAATGGGCTGTTTGCGTGGTCGGGTAACGGTCAAAAGTTCAAAACAGGTTTAGGCTGAGATGGATTATTTTAATTACTCGGTGATTCCTATGTTATTGCACATTATACAGCATTCTTGTGATCCAGTTTGTTGAATACTGGAACTTTGGCATTTTGGTGGTGTATATCAGATGTGAAGATGCACTTGATGGAAGTTTCCTAACAAAATGAAGAGTTTAAGAATGAAGAAAGATGAGCGAGCACTTGCAAAAAGAATAGGAGTAACGAAGAAATAGTTCAGGCATATCTTGATTGTGGTATTATAATTTGTGTCGTTGGATAACAATGTAGTAATGAATTTCTTGATATTGGATTGATGCTATTTTGTTTGCTTGTTTATTGCAATTTGTTTGTAGGATTATGACTTGATTTTAGTAAATACGCCAAAAACAAGATGTAAATTATAAATGTATGTACATGTAAATGTAAGTAAAAAAGAATTGTATATGAAACTAAGTACAAGAAGTGTTGAATACCTTTATACTTGAAAGTGATGAAGCCAGATCATTAAATGCTTATGAAACAGTTATTAAGGATTTGAAAAAAAGAAGGTAAAAGGATTTAAAGAGAATGAATGTAGCATAATAAATATGCAAGCAGGTTTTGAAAAAAAGAGGCAAAAAAGATGATATTTGGTGTTTCCCAGCCGTTGTTATTACTACTTTGGTATAGAGCCGTTTAGGAGGGAATAGAGCCCGGATTTATATAAGATAACACGACTCTATCAGGTTTAGTCATAAAGCCCGGTGCTCATAGGGAGAACAGGGCTCTATAAGATGAATAGTGCCCGGTTTTGCAGCAAGAAAACGGGCTCTAATAGTTTTTCAAATAAAGCCCGGTTTTTTGTGGGAAAACATGGCTCTATACTCTTTTAAAAAGCGGAAAATCCCTTTAGAGCCCTCTTTTCACAAAAAAAGGGCTCTATTAAGGGGGCTTTATGTCAATTTGTGTAGTAGTGTGTTATATTGAACCTATCTCTCTCTTAATTTACTGTGATAGTCAAACTTAACGATGTGCTTGATAATATGAAAATGAGCTACAAAGTTAATAGGTTTTATAAAAAAAAGAGTAAACTGCAAAAATCATCCCCGTGGTTTGTAGTTTGTGGCACTAATCATCCCTAGTCGATAATATTGGCACTAATCATCCCCGAGTGGTGAAACGTTCGGCAAAAATCATCCCTAGAGGGATGATTTTTGCAAAACTTTTTATTAAACTTTTTGCAAAAATCATCCCCAATAAGGATGATTTTTGCCGGATATTTAGCCACTCAGGGATGATTAGTGTCAATAGTATCGGCTAGGGATGATTAGTGCCAATTATATGAAAATGAGCTACAAAGTTAATAAGTTTTATAAAAAAAATTGATTTTAGAACACAAAGTGTAGTAACTTGCATGTTACTGTTATATGTGCGTCACATCAGCTTTTTTCCACTTAACTTAAACCAACTTAACTTACTTAAAAACAGACGCAATAGTAACCTGCCATAACTTACACTTTTAGCTACCACCATTTTATTTATTTTACCATTTTCTTTAAACAAACTAATTTTTCATTTACTAAAAATAAATTATAAATTAATAATTCAATAATTTATTTAAGTTTTAAACAATAAATATAAAAAAACTTTAATAAAAAAACACAAACAAACAAAACCTTTTTGACTTTTATCTCCATCTTCTCCCTTTTTAAACTATTATCTCCATCTTCTACAAACATGCACACACACTGTGCAGTGTGCAACACATTGCACACACAAACACTAAATCGAAAAACACAAAATAATGTATGTAAACTCTCACCACAATCTTAATCGAAAAAAGAAAAAAAAATTACAAACCAACGTCCCGTTATCAACGAGGCACCCAATGAAGCTCCACGGTGCAGTAATGAGCACCAACGCTCGGCCACGTAGGCCTAACGAGCTGGGGTGCGTTAATGCTCCTCGTGCTCTTACAAAAGAACAACTGAAGACAATTCCGAGGATGGGTAAGTGAGTGGAAGTGGGTGGGTAACTTTAGACCCCGTTATATTTGACATAACAATTATGTTTTTAAAGCTAATATTACATGCAGCTCACATGGTCACAATTTAGGATGTATAAGAGACGATCTTATAAAGTTATAATCAAATCTACAATAATTGAGAAACGAAATGTCACAATCTCCTGTGGTGCCATTCTTGATATGCTCATCAAAGTGAAACAAATGCGAGCCATTATTCTAAAGAAATTCATGTAGTCAACAAAACACGTTTTTATGCAGTGGTATAAGGAAGGTGGGAAGACAGTGGGGGTGCGGTCGTGCATGGTTTGATGGTTCAACAGCTAAATTAAAATTGCCTTTTGTTTTTCGTGTCCTGAATAAATATATGCCATAAGCATCTTATACATTATTTGGTTCTACTATGAACGATGCCAAGATTGTGTGTTTAAGGTATCAACCGATTTTCCATAGTTACTTATTTTAGAAAATCACATTATAGTAATATGCAATTTATTTGCAACACTGTAATCAACAGAAAGATGCCAAGATTTCTAAACTGATTGTCCACTACCAATGATAATGTGACGATAGTTTGTACAAAGTACAAACACTTTAAAACCATTATTCACGATTTAAAACGCAAAAGCTATAAGTTTTTGGTACGTAATATGATAATATATCAATCTAGATTATGTGTGTCCCCAACCCAAAAAGCAATAAGTTTTTGTTCTTTACCCTACTGGCACAATTAGAACTACTCTATCTTTCAAATGATAACTTTCATTACTCTTCGAATGTGGAAATATATAACATGCTACTTTTTAAAAGCTTTGTATGGATTTGGGACATGTGATGGAACATAAAACGTAACTTATATGGTATCAACCGCAAACTTCAAATCCAAATGTATAATTACAGTGTACCAAACTAACCATAACCATTGCATGAACAACAAATGCTATAGGAATTAAACAACCACAGCAGTTGCATCCACTTAGTCTCAGCTGAAAGTACGTTTAGCATTTTGATTGAACCACATAAAAAACTTTACTTTGAGGAGCATGTGATTCCAATAAGAAGTTTGATCTATGCCCACTTTCGAGTTTTAACTTTACCACCTTTTGTCATGTAGTGTCTAACTAAATTTGAAGTTTAGGGTGAGACTGAAGTCTAGCTTTATTGTCGAGACCTTGAGCATCGCTCAAGGCGAGTTTTATCCAGCCCTAGGCCATAAAACTCCAAGCAATGAAATCGTTTACCCCTTGAAATCGTTACCGAGTCTATTTCAAGCTTATGATGGCTCGGCTCGAGTTATTATCTAGTTTTTCGAATTTTAACGGGTATATGTTTTTTTTATATGTGCTTTCTAATTTAAAGGCTTGTATGTTAATACACCAAGTGTAATATCAAGCTTTTTGAACATGAATTCACATCTTACATTATATTTTAACTTTAGGTTTAAAAACATTATTAGTAAATCGAGTTTTTCGAATCGAGCTCAAGCCAAATTCAAATTTTATTGAACCGAACTTGAGCTTCCCTCGTTAATGCTCGTCAAGCTATCAAACCAAGCATAATATCGTCGAGTTGAGTTGAGCCATGCCAAAATTCGGCTCCGTTTCACCCGTAATTTACTTGCTGAAAGAATGGTGCATCTGGAAGCCTACTAAAAGAACCGGCAGTGTAGGGGTGAGCAGAAAAACAAAAAAACCAAATAAACCAAAAACCGAAAATAAACCGAACCGAAAACCAAACAGAAAACCGAGTTTATATAAATACATATTTTTTATATATTTGTATATATATAAAGACCATTAAAAATTTATCCTAATATAAAAAACACTTTTTATGCTTGAAGTAATTTTTATTTGCTAAATATCTATGCAATTTTTTTAATAAATGGTGTAATTCGGGTTATTCGGGTCAACCCAAAAACATAACCGAATTCAAATTTAGTTTTCGGTTCGGTTCGGTTGAAGTCTATTTTGGTTCGGTTCGGTTTTCGGTGTGACCAAATATTTTTTAACCGAGCAACCCGATAACTGAACCGATCAACACCCGTACGGTGGTGGCCTCATAAGTCATAATAGCTAGGGGTGTTTGTTGATTCTATTGTCAGTTTGTTCGTTTTATTCGGTTCGGTTAGTTCAATTAAAATTCTTATTTTGTAAAACCGAAAAGCGAACCAAATTTAAATTGGATTCAACCGACCAAAAAACCGTATTTGAATTAGGTTTGGTTTTCGGATTGACCCAAATAACCTGAATCACATAATTTATACTTTTTTAAAGCTTAGTTATATAGATTTTTAGCAAAAAGTTAATATATTAAGCTTAAAACGTGTTTTATTCACACTAGAAAAATATTTAAGGGTCATTTTATGTATATAAATACACGAAATATATATATTTATATTCAATTCGCTTTTCGGTTCACATCGGTTGATGATTTTCGATTCCTGTAGGTATTACCCGAATAATGAACACCCCTAATAATAACGACGACTCCATATCGTTGTAATTAATTTTTGTTGGAAAGATAATAAGATTTAGTCAATCATCCCAATTGACCTGTTACGAACTCTATCAATGTGTCTTCAACATTTTGAGAATGTTTAGCACGTTATTTTAATACAGATTTGAAACGTGTTGTGAAGTCCCAATTAAACGGATCTTATTTAGCCTGTTAAAGTCTAGTTAACTTGGATAAATCCAAACCAACTATATGAGAAACTATGATTGTGAATACTACAAGTTATGCAGAATCTAACTTGCAATACTAAGAAGAACAATGGATACTAAACTTGAATATATTGATAGCAAATATTCTGCCTAGATTACAGAATAACTAACTATACATTGATATGTGTTTGCAGTGTAAATTGAGATATCTCTAACTATGCCGTAGGGTTCCTTATATACACTAAGAAAACCCTAATGGGCTTACAAACCGCGTTAAGTGATCATGCATATCTATTTCTAATATATCTCATGCATATCATATAAGCAGTACTAACTTCTTATACTAATAGTACTAATAAACTAACTAGCAGTACTTATGATCTATCATTTTGTACTGATAGTACTAACTATAACTAACAGTACTAACTATTACAACTAGCAGTACTAACGACTTAGTTTATATTATTCAATCTTCAGTAGCAGCACTATCTTGAACCACCAGTACTAACTTTCAAAGCTAATCAGTACTAAGTTGTAGAAGTCTATAATTCCCAACAATCCTCCCCTAAACTTGTGATTTATCTCCAAATCATCAAGTTTCTAGAATTATAGCTTTTTGGCTCTGAGAGGATTCTTCCAAACACTTCAGCTTCTTGGCTTGTTGACTTGATAGTTTTTTTTTACACATTGGGAAAACGTCTTTGAAAAACTTGCTTTTCTGTTGGGATGACATTCCCTTGACAATGAAATTCCCCGCATGGTAGTTTGCAAAATCTGCAAACCATGGGGTACTATCAACACGAAGAGCAACCGATCCAAGAGTTTCGAGAGGAAATGTTTCCGTGATTTCTTTGTTCTCGAGTTTATCTTGATGAGGGTTCTCAAGTCTGGAAAGATGATCGGCGGCCAGATTTTCTGCTCCTTTTTTTGTCTCGGATGATAACATCGAATTCTTGGAGCAAAAGGATCCACCGCATCAGTCTTGGCTTAGCATCCTTTTTAGCGAAGAGATACTTTATAGCAGAATGGTCGGTATACACTAAGCTCAAGCACACTACACTACGACCGAAAAAGAATTACTTGCCGTAGTGTACACTACAACATTTGCTATATTCCCCAGCGACAAATCCGGGGTATCCCGGGCGACTTGTCGCTGGGGATACGTTTCCCGGGCGACATGTCGCCCGGGATAAGTGGAACGGAATAGCTCGAATGGGATTCCTTCCCGGGCGACATCGCCGGGCCCACATAGTTTCAGTCAAACAATTAAGTGCCACGGTGGAAGGTATTCTCGGCGACATGTTCGCCCAGGATACTTAAATTAATTAATTAATTATCATAATCCCGGCGACATGTCGCCACGGGAAAAATGTTTAAAATATGTTATTAAATAAATTATTAATGTGAATCCCGGGCGACATGTCGCCCGTAGAAAGATTTTAAATATATATTTTTTTTTAATATTTCCCGGGCGACATGTCGCCCGGGAATATTTTTAAATATATATTTTTTAAATTTCCCGGGCGACATGTCGCCCGGGATAATTTTTAACAAATATTTATTTAATCTTATCCCGGGCGACATGTCGCCCGGGAAAAGTCTGCAAATTTTTTTTTGTGCAGCCTGCACAGCAGGCAATTTCCCAGATGTTTTTCAGAAACTTTTTCCCGAAAAAATCTACAAAACTGCAAACCGTATAAACCAATATAGAGCTACCCAAATACATTACACTGTACCAAAAACACTATACATCAACGCATTTGATATAACAAAAGCTAAATACGTTCAAAATCCGAATAAACACAATATAATCTACAAAACGGGTGACGAAGTCACAAGACTTCCTTTATCCGCAAGATACAAGTCAATATTCACTTAGATAACATGTTCTAAACGTACGGGGAAACAAATATTCACATAAGGGTCGCCAATATATACTTCAAGACACAAAATAGCATATACTTACCCAAAATCCCCTAACTAGCGTCCACCTCGCCGCCGTCCATCATCTCCTGGCTCATCATCCCCACAGCACCCCCACTCCCGCTGCCACCATCGTACTCAGGTTGTGACTCAATTGATTAAGCATCTGAGAAAACTTTCGTCACTCCAATAACCTCATAACATGTTCACTTGTTTCGGAGCTGCTTCTCCCACTTTTGAGCCTAGCGATATCGGTGGAGTGCGCTTTGAGATGTGAGGAGGAATGAACCGTGCCCTTGTCCTTTGGCCAAAACCCGTCCAAACACCGGGAATGTGCCCCCGCTCATGCCCCCGCCGAACAATGCCTTGATCTCATCTCTCAGTGTATGCACACCCGTGGGGTTGTTTGGAGCCTAACCCTGTAGCCTTCATCATCTCATCTTATGTAGTCACAAAAAACCAAGATATTAATATATTAGTCGGGTCACTACATTATTTCTCGACAAATCATTAAAGTGCGTATTTTGGAACAAAACTACATAAAGAGCTTTGTCCTTGGGTTTCACGAATACGCCACAACAGTATTGTCAAGAAGAAGGTGTGATCAGCGACGGGTACTCCTCTAGTACTGAGGTCTCCAACTGCACAAACACACGTATATAAGAAGAAACAAATTAAAAACGACAAATCAAAAACACACCAAAGCCGTTAATTATTAGATATATATATATATATATTAAATATAATATATATCTATTTATATATATATAATATATGTAAAATAATTATAATATTTATTACATGCATATCTCGGAGGGCGGCAATAGACCGGGATCCCTGTCGGCATACGACCTTGCTCTTTGCCCGGTTTTGTTTATTTTGGGCAGCCCGGGCAAGGTTCTTGGGATCATTCCAAAATGCAAGCTGCGCATCCCAATTTACCTCAGAAATGTGCGAGGGACGTCCGCGTCTGAGGCGCTCCAGGTCATAAGTCCCGTCCTCTTCAGGAACCCAATATCTTTCTTTGAGAGCAGCCTTCTTGCCATTGTAGATATATTGGTATCATTATCGGTGACTTTGTGCTTGAAGTTGGATCCGAACCCATTTGGTAGTTTAACTCCTTTGATGAACTGCAAACTTTTTTCTGTCCTCTGGTGTGAAAGAATACGCAGCCTGAGGCTTCGAGCACTTCCAGTTTTTGTTTTTGCCGAGCCATAAGCCACTTCGAAATCTTGTCTTGCCTTGGCAGTGTCTTTAGATTTGCCATTAATTAACAAAGTGTTCAAGATACCCTCCAACACATTCTTTTCGATATTCATGACATCTAAATTGTGTTTTAGTATAAGAAAAGACCAATACTCAAGCTCGTAAAAAATAGATCATTTAGTCTAGTTCAGCTCGACAAGAACATTGTGTTTTATCTTCACATCCCCAAACCTCGGATGTTTACCCTTCACATGCGTGGGCAATCTAGCAAGTTGAGTCATGATTGCATCCCAGCTAAATTATCTAGGAGGATCTTCGTTTTCGGTTTCACCATTGAATTCAAGTGACCTCCTCCGTTTATGGGGCTTATTTAAGAATCTTCTGTGGCCAATATAAGCTGTTTTGCCTAACACACGCACAGATGGAGTGTCTTTATTACATGTAGGGCATGCCCTGTAACCTTGCCCACTCCACCAGACAAACTACTTCGAGCAAGAAAATCATTGATGGTCCATAAAACCATCGCTCTCATATTGAACTTCATTGTCCTTGCCTGGGGATTTAGGGCCAAGAATTAACAACGTCAGCATGAAAGAACTCTCTTTCATACATAACCACGAGGGCAAATTTTATGTTGTCAGTATCACCGACCACATGCTATAAGACTGACTAAGGTTTCCGAATGGATTAAAACCATCAGCAGCCAACCCTAATCAAACATTTCTTGGTTCTGCAGCAAAATCCGGATACTTGGTGTCAAAGTCCTTCCATGCTCTACCATCAACCGGGTGTTGCATCTTATCGAAATTCGTACACTTTCCAGTAGCATGCCAAGTCATTTCCTTTGCAGTGTGACTAGACTTGTACAAACGTTGTAGTCTAGGAATGATCGGAAAGTAACGCAACACCTTCTTAGGAACTTTCTTCCCCGGTGTGTTACTGTCTTTCCATCTACTAGTGTTACACACCGGACAGAAATGCACATCTTTGTTAGCGTCGCCCCGAAACAAGAAGCAATCGTTTACACAAGCATGTATCGACTCATACCCTAACCCGATTGTTTTAAATGTCTTCTTTATTGCATAGTATGATGGTGGGAGCTTGTATCCTTTAGCGGTGGGAAATACATTTTGAAAAAACTCTAGCATTTCATTGAATATAGAATCCGTCAATTTACCTTTAACTTTAAAATAGGTAAACTTTGCCATAAAGTCTAATCGAGTCACATGGTCACAACCGGGGTACAGCTCCTCGTTGGCACTGGCATATAACTCTTCGAACTCGTTACGTTTAGCTTGAGTCGGGTCGTTACTTGTCTCACCAATATCTCCTTGAGTTGGCTCATTTTGTTCATTATTCAGAGGAATATAGCTAAGATCATTAAGGCACGCTGTCATGTCACTCATCTGAGGTTGTCTTGTGTTATCTATTACTGGTGGTGGCGGAGGAAGATCCGGTTCACCGTGGTGAATCCATGTTTTATAACTTGGGTCAAACCCATACTTCGAAATGTGGTCTGAAAGGTGTTTGATGGATACCCACAATACTAGACGACAAGACTTGCATGGACATCTTATATTCCCGGCACTATCCACTAACGGCTTGCAATCATCGACGAATTTCTTAAGACCGGTATAAAATGCTTTTTCATGTTTCCCTAAACTTGTCCAACTCTTATCAATTACCATAACTGCGTTTTAACGATACAATTAGTTATTATATGCAACTTAATTAAACACATTCAAACGAGGAATACGAGATGTTTTGTTCACCTAGTGCAACTATGGAAGGCAATCCTAACCCACTCTTTGAATGATTCGTCTCATATATGAATGCGTATAACCGATTTACTATTTGAGAAAATTTCGGCAGCATTTCCCCTCAACTCCCCAAATATGTGTTTAAAGACATATTCGTAGGAGTAAAGGAGAAACACTGTCGAAATCATCTCAAATAGTAAACCAATTATACGCATTCATATCCTAAATGAGACAAAACATTCAAAAAGCAGTCCCAAACAGGGGACTTTCCGAAATTAATTTCTAATAAATTAATTTCGGACGGGTTTTCTATAGGATGATTAAAATCAGACGGGGATTTTCCAAAATTAATCACTAAAATCCTAAAACATTCCTAAAGGGTTCAATAAAATAAATACCTAAACGCATATTCATTTATATCAAATAAAAAAACATACATTTATATCAAATAAGCTGTCAAGGAGTGTTTGGATTTGCATTTTACAGTGTCAAGGAGTGTTTGGATTTGCATTTTACACAAACTAATAACTATAAACATTCCCCGACGACATGTCGCCGGGGATACCAAAAGGATAAAAAAAAGTTACAATATACCTTCTGCTTTCGACTCAGCTCGTTCTGGCCCCTCGGCTCGTTCTCGGCTCTCGGACTCGGAGATGCTACTGTGTCACTGTCACTGTCTAAAAAAAATTAACACAATTTATAATTAACAACTTATTCTAGCATCTTATTAAACTTCCATAACCAATCTTTATTATACTTAAACAAAATTAAAAAAAAAACATACGCGTGTTCTATAACAAATAAATTCAAACACCGCCAACAATTAGAGGGTTAGAAAAGAAGTAGAAGAATCATAATTTAGAGGGTTTAGAAAAGAATTATGGTTTAGAGGAGGAGGAGGTGGTGGCGATAATGTGCTCGTGTGCTCGTGTGAGTAGCGGTGGTGAGTGGTGGTGGGTTATGTGGTGAGTGGTGGTGGTGGTGGTGGGTTCGGTGGTGGTGGTGCCGGAGGTGGTGGTGGGTGAGAGGTGGTGGTGCTGCTGTTAAAATCGCCAAAGAGAGTTTTTTTTTTGTTTTACGTTTTGTGGTGCTTCTGTATAACTCAGATCTGTTTTTGGTACCAGATTAATCCCGGGCGACATTCCCGGGCGACATGTCGCCCGGGAAAACTACAACTTTGTCGTTTAGCGCAAAATGGCGCCATAACAAAAAATTTGGAGGGCCTTTTTAGCAAATATAAAAACGTTTCCCGGGCGACATGTCGCCCGGGAAAAGGTTTATCAAAATTATAATTTTTGCTAAACATTTTCCCGGGCGACATGTCGCCCGGGAAAACGTTTATTAAAAATTATAATTTTTACCAAAAGTTTTCCGGGAAAAGGTTTATTAAAAAATTATAAAGTTTTATAAATCTATCAAAACTATAATCGGTTCGTTTCGGCCGGGTCGGTCCGGTTTCTCGGTTCGTTCCGGTCGGTTCGTATATAATTATTATTTACAATTATTTTTTATAAAATATATAATCGGTTCGTTTCGGCCGAGTCGGTCCGGTTTCTCGGTTCGTTCCGGTCGGTTCGTATATAATTATTATTTAAAATTATTTTTTATAAAATATATAATTATTATTTACAATTATTTTTTATAAAATATATAATCGGTTCGTTTCGGCCGAGTCGGTCCGGTTTCTCGGTTCGTTCCGGTCGGTTCGTATATAATTATTATTTATAAAATATATAATTATTATTTACAATTATTTTTTATAAAATATATAATCGGTTCGTTTCGGCCGGGTCGGTCCGGTTTCTCGGTTCGTTCCGGTCGGTTCGTATATAATTATTATTTAAAATTATTTGTTAGGATATCATTTCATCACCAAACACAAAAATAAGAAAAATAGATTTTAGAGAGATAAAGTAAAAAAAGAAAAATGGTTACTTGTTCATGAAAAGAAAAATGAGAAGCAACAACCTCTCCACACTTGGAGATGGTAATTATTATATTACAATTCATTTTTTATAAAATAGATAATCGGTTTCGTTTCGGCTGAGTTCCGTCCGGTTCTCGGTCTTTCCGTCGGTTCGTATATAATTATTAGTAAAATTAATTTTTTTATAGAAAAAAAAAAAAAAATATATAATTTATTAATTTACAATTTATTTTTTTAAAATATATTAATCGAGTTCGTTCGACCGGTCGGCCTCGGTTTCTCGGTTCGTTCAACGATGATTCGATATGTTATAGTTTGTACATTATACGTTCAATCGGATGACTGGATATGATGTCGTTGTACATAGACGTTCAACGGATGACTGGATATGATGTCGTTGTACATTAGACGTTCAACGTATGAGTCAATGTGTTATCGTTGGCATTAGGACGTTCAACGTAGAGTCAAGTGTTTAGCGTTTGCATTAGACGATCAACGAATGAGTCATGTGTTATCGTTGTACATTAGACGTTCAACTATGAGTCAATGTTTATCGTTGGAACAATTAGTACGATTCAACGAAAATGAGGTGCAATATTTTTTATCGTTGTACATTAGACGTTAAAACGATGAATCGATGTGTTTCCCGTTTTGTAGCATTAGGACGTTCAACGTATGAGTCAAAGTTTATCGTGTACATTAGACTTCAACGATGATCATGTGTTATCGTTGTACATTAGATGTTCAACGGATGAGTTGATATGATATCGTGTTACATTAGACGTCTGCTACATTAGACGTTCAACGGACGAGTCGATATGGTATGGTTATACATTAGACGTTCAACGGACGAGTCGATATGGTATGGTTATACATTAGACGTTCAACGGACGAGTCGATATGGTATGGTTATACATTAGACGTTCAACGGACGAGTCGATATGGTATGGTTATACATTAGACGTTCAACGGACGAGTCGATATGGTATGGTTATACATTAGACGTTCAACGGACGAGTCGATATGGTATGGTTATACATTAGACGTTCAATGGACGAGTCGATATGGTATGGTTATACATTAGAGGTTCAACGGATGAGTCGATATGTTAGGGTTATACATTAGAGGTTCAACGTATGAGTCGATATGTTAGGGTTGTACATTAGAGGTTCAACGTATGAGTCGATATGTTATGGTTGTACATTAGAGGTTCAACGTATGAGTCGATATGGTATGGTTGTACATTAGACGTTCAACGGACGAGTCGATATGGTATGGTTATACATTAGACGTTCAACGGACGAGTCGATATGGTATGGTTATACATTAGACGTTCAATGGACGAGTCGATATGGTATGGTTATACATTAGACGTTCAACGGACGAGTCGATATGGTATGGTTATACATTAGAGGTTCAACGGATGAGTCGATATGTTAGGGTTGTACATTAGAGGTTCAACGTATGAGTCGATATGTTAGGGTTGTACATTAGAGGTTCAACGTATGAGTCGATATGTTATGGTTGTACATTAGAGGTTCAACGTATGAGTCGATATGTTATGGTTGTACATTAGAGGTTCAACGTATGAGTCGATATGGTATGGTTGTACATTAGAGGTTCAACGTATGAGTCGATATGGTATGGTTGTACATTAGACGTTCAACGGACGAGTCGATATGGTATGGTTATACATTAGAGGTTCAACGTATGAGTCGATATGTTAGGGTTGTACATTAGAGGTTCAACGTATGAGTCGATATGTTAGGGTTGTACATTAGAGGTTCAACGTATGAGTCGATATGTTATGGTTGTACATTAGAGGTTCAACGTATGAGTCGATATGTTAGGGTTGTACATTAGAGGTTCAACGTATGAGTCGATATGTTATGGTTATACATTAGAGGTTCAACGTATGAGTCGATATGTTAGGGTTATACATTAGAGGTTCAACGTATGAGTCGATATGTTATGGTTGTACATTAGAGGTTCAACGGACGAGTCGATATGGTATGGTTATACTCCCGCCAAATACTCCCGCCAAATTCTCCCTCCAAAAAACTTTTTTTTTACCATAAAAGCAGATATTATCCTCACAATCACCCACAGATCACACACATTCTTACCATCACAACCACAAACATATCACACTGCTATTATGGTGAAGATGGTGCCATATGAAGCTTTTGCGTGTCCTTGTGGATCCGGAGATGTAGTTCTGCGAGAGTCGTATAAACCTAAAACCCTTTTTTTTTCCTCCAGGATCATCATCGACTCTAATATTATTCTCCCAGAGAGCTTTAAGAATTGCAGATTGCACAAACTGCAAGCACTTCTTTGATAAGATAACGTTACTCGAAGTCAATGTTAGAAATGTATAAGAATCGGAACCAACACACACTTAATTCAGCTGGCACACTTCTTGATGTTGGTGTTGCCCGTTGCTCGCTCCTCTAGAAAATCACCTCCACCATGGCCAAAGAACCTCAACGTGGAACCATCTAATATACTTTTAAGTAACGTTGTAATAACATCATCTTTCCCCCATGTAGCCAGTGACGTAAGAATAGAACTTTGTTGCAATGATTTATTGTTAGTGCTTTAGTGATTTCATTGCTCGAGCTGCGAAAGAATATAAACGCTAGTTGGCCTAAACCCACTTTTGGGCTTCAAATGAGTTAGGGATTTGTGATGTAATTAAGTAATTTGAACTAAAATTTGATTTATAAAACATAATTCTACGGAGAATTCAATTTTCAGCAATATAATACATAGATTAAATAAGTTAACCACAAACTCACACAACAAGAGCAGGGGCGGAACATAGTGAGGGCAGGAAGGGGTTGTGGCCCCCCGAAAAGTTTGATTCACTAATAACATATATGTGTGCTACAAGGAATTTTTAAGAAAGAAGCAAAATACATGCCAACAAAACCTAGAGAATAGTACATGTCCTCCTTAAACATTTTTGACACCATGAAAGATACAAGAGGACAAACTTTTATTCATTTTAGTATTTATGGTTGTTCAGTTTTGGAAATCAAAAAGCAAAAAGGCTATGTAAGAAATTCTAACTTGCAATTCTTAATCAAGTTTAGGTTATGTAAAAACTCTTATTTGTGAGGTCTAATAATAACATAGAGTTCTTTCCAAATTAATTTTTGCTTAGCATCAAACAATTAGGTTTTTAGGCTCATGAATTCCAAACCCCCCCTCCCCCCCCAACCCCCCAACACCCAAAACCTTCTAGCTCTGCCACTGAACAAGAGGTTATCAAATCAAGTTTCATTTAGCAATTTCGGTGTCGTTTGAGCGCATGAGTATTTGTAGTCAAGAAAGTGACTTCATGACTCATATTCTGCTTAGCCTAGCGGCTAGCTCCTATACGTTTCACACTCAATCGAACTCTTAAGTTGTCGTAATCATTACAATCTGACTTCAGAGCACTTGTCAGGAGGTTGTGAGTGGTTTATCAAATAAGAAGTTGTGATTTGAGTTTCGTTGAAGCATATGTGAGGTATCATCTAAGATAGCTAGAAGGTGGCTTATGTATTTCATTTGAAGGTTATGTAGTTCCTTAATTTTCATAAGAACAAACTTTGTTTGAACGACCAAATTAAATACGACCGACTAATATGTAGTATCATTTTAGTTTAGCGTCCAACCACCAAAACATTTTATTATTTGGGATCTAGCTACCAGTTCTCTAGCCCTGTTTTGAACTATTGATTTTGCATGTGTTATATATTTATTTTATTGTTAGGTGTCAAAACAATAACATGGCTTCCATTACCACGAATTTACGAACAAGTTGATCAAAACTTTAATGATTTTACTACTTAAGATTCTATGATAACCCTAGTACTTTGGAAAAGCCAAGTCTATAATAGGAATGATTAAGCACATTAAAGTAATGTAAAGCAGCAGGTGCCTACCATAATCTACGACATCAATAACAACAATACTCAATCCTGTATACATGAGGTACGAGGATGGTGGAGTGTAGACAGATCATACCCCTACTTTAAGGTAAACCCTAGAGGAGGGAGACTCCTTCTAAGAAAAAACCAACAAATGTAAATGTGAGAGTGAAAGTGCTCAAGAAAAAGAGAATGCGTGATCAAAAAGAGATGCACGAATAGAAAAACCATATATGAAACATATAAAGCCTAGCAGCACACGACATATACAAGAATAAAAAAACACGCACACACACACGACTCTTGAAAAGCATTGCATATAATATAAATGTAAAGAACAAAAGCATAACATATACAAACATGAAAGCCGGAACGCATACAAGCCTAATATATAATAACATGATAAACGCATACACGCATGGAAAGCATAACATATTATAACGTGAAAGCAGAAACGC
>BQNB010106911.1:0-23286 GCA_026074375.1 Tanacetum coccineum | reverse complement strand
TAATCACTTAACAAGCACTAAGAAATCTACTCACTACTCATAATGAAATTCAATTCATCAAACATAAAATAAATCTACACTAAGCATGGCATAAATCAATTAGGCAAACATAATATGAAGCAATAAAATAAATCTACTCTAAGTATTGAAAAAGGATTAGAAAATGGAACCGAATTGGAGACCCGCAATTAAACTAAAACCACCCGACTTATTTAGCTAAAATAAATAATCATGCGCCTCTTGAGTTGACAGGTACCAAAAAGTAAACAACACAACAAATCAAAACTGTTAAACATATCATATCACCTAGAACTATTAAACAATCTGTTTACCTAATACTACTTGAATCAAATATAAATCAAACCAAACGGCCCAGAATCTAACTAAACGCAGGCCCATGAAAAACAAACACAAGCCCAAATTGAATCTAATTTCTAGTTTTCAAATGATACTAAATGGCCTAGTTTGTAAAACGTAATTCATATTAAACTTCAACTAACCAAACGCAGTCTGATGGCAAAATCAAGAGAGAAATTGGCTTAAGCACGAATAAGCTAGAATATGAAAAATAAGCCATGTTAATACTACAACGAACAACTTAAAAGCATTGAGCAAATAAAAGCTTAAACTAACAAAATAAGCATTAATCACTTTCAAAATTATTGAGTCGATTATCTTAAAAAATTTTACATAAGCAAACTAGTCTAAGAAAATAACAAGATAAGCACACGAAATAAGTAGTAAATAAAACCTAGGATAAGCATTAAGCATTCAAACGAAACAAATTACCAAACGAATAAGCAAATAAGCTCATAAAATTTGATCTAGCACTTTAAGCTCACTCTAAACCAAACAAGCTATTTAGAAACTTGTATGCACAGAAAATATGAGCTTCTATAAAAACAAAAACGAAATTAGCACGAAAAATAAGCTATTAGAATAAGTAACACGAAAAGGAAAAGAATCCGAGAGATTAAGCACGAGATAATCAAACCGAGATATTTAATCAACTTCAAACTAATTTTAATACATCATCACATTAAGTTCTTGAAATAAGAAAGGTACAATAAGCAGAAATTTGGAAATAAGCTATTACAAATTTGAAATAAGCTAAACAAAAGAAAACTAAACTAAAAAAAATAATAATAAAGGAAAAACTAACTGGTTAAGTGAGGGGGTGGCGTTTTAATTTATATGGGGTGAGAAGGGGAAGAATTGTAAATATTGCACCAATGATTGGGTAATTAATTGGCCAATCATAGCTTTGGATCCGGTGTCACACGGATTCCCATCCTAGTATAAATGATCCAGCCGCTCCAAGTGCACCACGTGTATCATTTGTTAGCTTCATTTGTAAGCAAGGCTTGATGACTGTTGGATCATTCCATGCGTTGAACTAAAATGAATTTGCATTTGCATTGTTTTACAAAATTCCCTGCCTCGTGTCATTGTTTTATTGGCCCTTTCCAATTTAGTGCGCAGTCATGTGAGCTAAGGGGAATTAATATCAAGGTCACGTGACCTCAATTCTAGCCATTTGCATGAAATTCGTTTCATGGATTCTTCCAATTTGAAATGAAATAAAAAGATATAAACATTGCCTTGCCACGTGTAAATACTCCATTCGCCCCTTTCTTCCTTAGTGGAATGTCACGTGCTTGGGTTGCAATTTATTTCATTGCACATGATACTCACGTCACTTATTAATAGCACAAGATTTGCAAATTTTCATCATGAGCTAAAATTGGATTTAGGACTTATTTATTGGGCTTTATCAATAGTGGGCTGGCCCGGCCCATTAAATGGGTCACGGGCTGGCCCAATAAAATCCGAGGGTACCGTTGGATTTGTTTTCTCGCGCTCTTTTCGATCCCGTGCTCGGTTTTGTCTTTATTTTTGTCCTTTTCTTGATATCCGGACCTGCACATACACAAACACAAAAACAAGCATATATTTGCCAATTTTATTATGTTTTTAGTCTTTTGGGTTCGTTTTTCATGGTAAAAGATATGTATAAAATAGCGAATACCAGGGGCTGAAATGGGTGGGTTTGGGGGCTAAAGTGGTGCATGAAATGGGTGTGTTTGGTAGCTGAAATTAGGGCTGAAATAGGTGGGTTAGGGCTGAAATTAGGTGGTTTTTGGGTGTTGTTGCAAATACATGTTTCTTATCGTATTTGTTTTGAATAATTTGGTCTATAATTGTTGCTACATTCCTTAACCTGCGGGATGTAGATGCAGGCGTCAATATTATGGATGCATATCACAAGAATGTTAACGGAGAGGTATAACAACCCAAGAATTTTCATCAAATGCAAAACCTATTTTACTATTATCACAATTGTACGGGGAAATTTTTCGCTTTATTACATTACTTATATATCTTCAATATGTCATAAACTAAGTAACGAGCTTACAAACCTATCTATGACCATCCTATCTTCATATATGTAAAGCAAACTTCTTAGAATTGTCAAGTAAATATCATCATATCCCTTTTACAGGTTTACAATTATTCCTATAATGTACTATGCTAATGTATATTCTAAACGGGCTTTAACCATTATCGTATACTCTAACCCTTAATTCCATAAAAGTTAATATATAAAGTGAATGTAAAAGCTACTAAAGCATATGTACAAGCATCATAAATCTCCTCTGAATAACTTTAACTAACAGACTTAACTTTAATACTAACAGTATTAAGTCTGTTTACAATATTTTCCTAACAGGATCATCTCAATTTCCTCCTCCTCCTCCACCTCCATCCACCAACTAGAGTGATCAGTCAAAAACCACAACTGCTCCAAGCTCTTCAAAGACAACTGCATCAGCTGAATATACGGCTTGGACGACTATTGACACAAGATCCAAGCCGTCTGTCTCATCAATTCCTGAAGATCTACATATGGATGATGATTCAACTCCCGATAAACAGGTACATTCGTTTGATGATGAAGACATCGGGAATGATCATATTCCTAAGGTGAATCTGAAGCAAGATTGGTGGAAGCTACTTTCTGAGATCTACAAGTTCAGTGACGACACTCTACATCAGATTGATGAGGCATTGGACTACAGGGTCAAGGAATTCAAGGTCAACAGGATGAATCCGGGTTTGAACACACGGTTTTGGACAAGGAAAGATGTCGAAAGAAGCAAGGAGTTCATGTTTGCCATTCAGAAACGGCTTAAGACAAGGAGGATCTTCCGTAACCTGGAAAGCTTTGTTGGTGGAAGAGTCAGAGAGGGAGACTACAGACTTCTGCAGAGAACCGAATGATCACATCATCTCTGCAATCAAGGTCCATCTCTTGTGGGGTATATTTATATATGTTGTTGTAATACGTACATTATAAAGTAGTGATTAAGATGTGTATTGTGTCAGTATATTCGGTTTTCTGAGTTTGTGTCAAATTTTGAAACCATTAGAACAAACTCATCATAACTGACACGAACTATGTCCCTCACTAATTGAGGGGGAGCATATATAGGTTCCAATATCGGCTTGTATTTAATCAGACCACATTTTCTCCTAAATTTTCTAACATATTTAAATCAATTGAGATCCTAAATCTCAAAGGGTTTGAAATTTTTGATCAGGGGAGAGAATGTGATTTAAATATTAAATCTGATAAAAATGTGATCTATTAAGACTCAAGCAGGTACTCCTCCCTCCACGTGCCAAACAATTTCGAATATCGACGCACATGTTGAGGGGGAGCAGTTTCATGAATCAAAACAATCGAGGTACTAATGCTTTGATGTTTACATCGCCCGTACCTTGATTGATTTTCAAATGGTTTTATGGCAAAGAGAACAGTACCAAAAGACCGACCCTGTATTTACTTTATCAGAGTTATAAGGATGGTATGGTTAGGTACATGTTCCCATGATCCCGCCAGAGCCGGAGGGATCTACCCAGGGATAATCCACTAGTTAGTGTAGAAGTCCTTAGGTATGATTATAAAAGGAGTAATGTGAGAATAAGGGAATAGTGCGGACTGAGATGGAGCTAGTACTGGAACATACCCAACAAGGTACTAGTAATGAAGTCTCGGTAAGCACTGAAGGGGTTGAAGAATGAAAAAGAAATGTTAAGATAAAGGGTGAAAAGAAAGCAGCCCTCCTTAAACATTAGGCAGAAACCGGGTCAATACATATGCTGTCAGAATCACATGGTTGATTGCTGACATTGAAGACAAGTATCATGGACCCAGTGATACGCTGCACAACCCTCCCTAGCCACTCAAGATCCCTCAAAGGATTCTTGTTTCATTTCTCACGGAGATCAATACATTTCTATCGTCTCTCTCACTCCGAGTTAGACGATATTGAAAAGGTGGCAGTCTGCTCCAGCCTCCGACTACTTAAAACCAAAAATGCACTATTGAGTCTAGAGCCATGAGATCATCCACATATCTCGCTAGGACACTAATTCAACTTACATTTGTTATTCACACACTGTGAATAACAAGTAATTTCTAAAGAGTCCTACGCATTATCCCCGTGGTATTGCCAGAACATCCGAGTGATACGAAAGTACTCACAATGAAGATGGAAATCCTTCTAGAGTCAACATCAAACAAACTCTTGGTAGGTGACATGTGAGATCCATTATGGATTAAACTTGTGACAAATGGAAAGCAACGATGGTGCGATTCTTTATGAATCAAACTTGTTCCAGGCAGTGAATTGACGAGTAGTTTTTTAAAATCTTTCGATGTGCTCAATAACTGATTTTCGAGCACATTGACTGTGTATATCTTTCAAAACAAAAGTGTTTCTGATGAAAATTGATTTTTCTTATAAAACTTTCGATGTGTCACAAAAACTCTTTCCTGAGTGACACGCGACTGATTTTCAAATCAATTTTTCATTAATCAGTGGGTTTTAATTCACTGGTTCACTCATTCCGTGCTTTGTCTACTTTGAGACGCTCCGGTTTGAGAACGGCTAGCGCAGCTGCGAAACCCTGTCAAGGAGATTCTTCGGAATTCTACCTGATCACAGGCAATATTTATACTGATTAACGAGGAACCATGGTTCTTTCAACCTTATTCAACGAAAGTGAACAAAGACACTTTCGTTTGTTTATTACTAACATATACATGCAGAAATCCTGACGGTAGCAGCTGCTGGCCAAAGACATGTCAATTCACTACCCCATGCTCACACTTGAAATTACTAATCAAAGACAACATGATAGCCGAAAGACCTACACAGTTTCCACAACTCTGATGCTTGATATCATGATCCAGAAACGTGTGAGCATGCTGGTTCGAAGGTCACAACTTCACATGGAAGCAATACTTCACAACAAAGGATGCTCAAGAGATTTAATATGGCTGATGATCTCAAAGAATGCTCAAAGATCACACAAGTAAAGGAACTAAGCCAAAACCCACTACACTATGTATAAAGTTTAATATAGAATGAGAATAAAAGAATTTTTTAAATAAACAAGAGTCTGAAGTCAAATGTTCAAGACTTAGGAAGCTAGGATTCATTTTGTATTTTTAGGGGTAACTTCCCTTAGGGGGAGATTGTTAGGTTCATGAAAAAGACTCGGTCACCCCGTGTATTGTCTAGAATAGCATTAGTCGTATGTCGTTAATGTTAGCGTATGACTTATGGTTTTGGGTCCGAGGTCTTATACCAACTTGTAAGCCCAAACCATAGCCCCTTGGGGCATCTAAACTCTTTGTATTTAAGCCTCTTTCTAGCCATGTAAAGAGGTTGGTTGTTCATTCTATCATACACACACATAAGGTGTATTTTCTTTTACTAGAACTCACTTTCTCTCTCTAAGATAAATTGGCCAACCCCTAGATCATTCATTGTGTTATGATATCCAATATACTACATATTGGGGTAAAGTTAAACCGTGTGGTTGAAGCCAAATCATAAAGCGTTTGAAACATCTACATTTCGAAAAATAGTGAATTTTGAGTCACAAAATGGTTGTTGCTAGCTCAACATAATGCGTTAGACACAATCATAAGAAATAGTTTTAAGTATTCAAGGGGGCTAAAATGGGTGGGTTTGGGGGCTGAAGTGGGGCCTAAAATGGGTGTGTTTGGTAGCTGAAATTAGGGCTGAAATGGGTGGGTTGGGGCTAAAATTGGGTGGGTTTTAGGTGTTGTTGCAAATACATGTTTCCTATCGTATTTGTTTTGAATAATTTGGTTTATAATTGTTGCTACATTCCTTAACCTGCGGGATGTAGATGCAGACGTCAATATTATGGTTGCATATCACAAGAATGTTAATGGAGAGGTTCCAAGCTACTACCTTTATCAAGTCTTTTGTGCAAATATAAACTACAACCGCGAACACTTGACGAATATATCAAGAATACCTCTTCATAATAGGAAATTTGGGACTTAGATATTGGACATCAGATTATGGGTCAGGAACTCATGTTCCCCTTGCCTTATTTGTGCATTTGACCTCCTTATAGCCATATTTTTTCTATAACAACAAAACCTATAACTCATCATAAAATATATTAAAATAAAATTATAAAATCTATAAATTTGTCAAATATTGTATGTGAAAGAAAAGCTACTTATGGAGACGCACTTATGGAATGTTGCTAGCAACAAATATTCTATTTGGGTCAAGTAGGTCAAAATCCATAAGATTAAGGGTAATAATTTGTGGGATGTAGAGCTTAACAAAGGTCAATCCTTGGTTTGAACTTTGTTACTTGACCTAAGGGATAAAATTAAAATGTTAAGATTAGGAATGGGGAAAACTGTAATGTGTGGTTTGATAAATGGCACCCTAATAGTCCTCTGAACAAGCCTATTGATCATAGGATTATTGTTCAAACTGGCATTAGCCTTAAAGCCAGGGTTTGTGACTTGATTGATAATGGTTCCTGGATTTGGCTTGTGAAATGGGAGGGTAGGTTTAAAGAAGTCCTTGATGTTCCTGTGCCTACTATTGTTCATGCGATAACTGACATTTTCAGGTTAACACTTATTCATAAACTTGAAAGTTTTATGCTAAACACGTAAACTATGAACTTTACTCATAACCGTTAGGTTATCCCACTCATAACGATAAACGTCTTTGGACGTTTTACGTGACACTAGACTAATGTTTAGTCTACTATAAGCGAGTACATTGCATACTTATAATTATTTAGATGAGCATATACATCCATATTCACAGTTTTCATATAACTTATATTCTAAGTGTTTTAAGTTTCATGCATGCATGCACAACATACTCAATACTCTTACCACCTTTATACTAACACTTTAAACACTTTTACACATTTAAATTTAGTCATTTCCCCCTCCCTTTTTATAACAAAAACCGACCCCCTTTATTATTTAAAAAAAACATCACCTTTGATCTATTTACTTACTACTTGTCATAAGATCTTATAAGCTCAAGCTAGTCTCAAACCAAACAAACCCTCCTTTTCTTCCTACCTTCCACACGCCATCACCACACCCTCCCTCATACTCCATCTCATCTTTGTCTCTTATGTTAATACAAATAATGTCTAAAACGTTATTTATATTTTTCGACCTCTCTACGTTTTGATAATGATAAAATGTAAAAACGTTATACGATAAAAATAAACGTATACAAGTTATTGTTTGTAAATTTCCATTTCGACGTAAATCACTTAAGGTATGTACAAACAAATCATTAAACTTGTTTAGTGATCAAAGATATACATTCTTGTTTTAAACTTTACATTTGTTAAATGTAACAAAACCTTTTTACAAAAATAAATTAGACAAAATATTTTTGTAATTAAAATAAATGTTTTACTTAAAAATATTATTTGAAATCTGGCTTTCCCCCTAAAAGGGTCTCACCTTTACCAGAAAAATATTTCCCCACTAAAAGACAAGAAAGGGAGCGTCTACCTAGGACGGCCCCCAAATAGGTAGGACGGTCTCTAATATATCTGGGACCGTTCCACATTTTACGGACAGTCCACAGCTAGGACGCTCCTCTCTCTTGCCTATAAATACTAGACTGTTCCTAGCTATTTTAAAACCTTTTGCACATAGTTTTCTCTGTTCTAAATCTCTCTCTACATCTCTCTAAATATTTGATCATAAACTTGTTTAATATTGTTTAACAAATGATCCATTCTTTCTTTCCTCAAGTGCAAGAGAAGAACTCTTGTATTCGCCAAGAAACGAATTGTTGTAGTTTAGTGTGTCCATACGTAACCTTTGTTAGGATCTTCTTCTAGATTCGATCTCTTTATTTTCATTCTTGTGTAGTTGTGTAGATCCGGATAGTGTATAAGTTCGAAAGTATTGTATGTGTGTCGGTTAGTATTTTAGGCCTTAAATTACATTTGTGAAGTGGTAGATTGGTTCTAGCTAAGATTAGAACTCGATATTTAGCTTAGTGTCGGAAATTGGTATAAGCGACGTGTAACGGTTTTCTCCGCCTGAAGGGAGCTTGTTGACATAGTGAAATCTCAAGTCGGATACTCGGGGAGTGGAGTAGGGCGAAGAAGAGCTTTGTTGCCTAACCACTATAATTCTCGGTGTTGTGGTTTGATTGTTCTATCTCTTTACTCTTATCTTGTCTTTTATATTTCGTAGCTACTGTTTATATTGTGTTTGTATTGTTTATACTTAGATATTGTTCATATATATTGTTGATTGATCTCACATAAACAAGAATCTAGGATTTTTATAAGCAAACTTTTAAAACGTAAATTAACCCCCCTTCTAGTTTCCACAATTGGTATCAAGAGCCAGGTCACCCAAGATTTTTAAAATATATTGTATTTTAAAACTTGAATCGATATATGGATTCCAACAAATATCTAGAAGGGCAATCTATGCAAAAACCATCACTTTTGAAAGCGACGGTTTTATTTATTAGAAAAATAGATTTGAAACTTATGTGAAATCAAAAGATCTTGATCTTTGGCATGTTATTACTGAGGGTGATTTTCCGCCTATTCAAAATAAACCTGAAACCAAACAAGATGAGGTTGTCCCTTTCGAAAAACAAAATGATGATCTTAAAAAGAGACTTGCAAAAAATAACGAAGCTAAAATGGTTATTTACAATGCTTTGCCTAGAAAAGAATACGCAAGAATTCTTATGTGTAATACGGCAAAAGAAATTTAGAAAACCTTGTTAGTCACCCATCAAGGTAACAGTCAAGTCAAAGACAAGATCGACATTTTGGTGCAACAATATGAACAATTCGTCATTTCCGAAGACGAATCTATAGATAGTGCTTTCGCTAGGTTTAATACTATTTGTTGGGATTTATAGATTTGATGAGACAAAAGAACAAAAGAATGAAACAACAAGGATCAATGTTGACAATAAGGAATTCTACAAAAGATAGAGGATTCTAAAAGATCTTCTTAAAAGATTTGGTCAAAGATATCAAGATAAAGATTAGGAAGATTTAGTTTCCTAAAACTCTTATGATTCCTTTGTAAACCTAGATATCTCTATTATATAAAGAGATATCCAGGCGTGTAGTTGGAGTGCACAGAAAAATGTAGACGTCTAGTAAAAAGTGTGTGTTCTAGGCGTATGATTCATGTAAAACGCCTAGAGTTAGTTTTGTGTTTAGCCTCAAGAATCGTTGATTCCTGTTATAGTTAGATAACCATTCTACATTGATCAAGTAGAATTGGGGCTTGGAGTGAATGATAATGAAGAAAAACTTTGTTAGAATAACATTGTTCTTTATGTTAATTCCGCTATACATATGTTATGATCATTGTTATTGTTAATCCTAGATGAGATCTAAACAATCTCGAGTTATAAACGATCTAAGGAGTTCTAACAAACTCCACAATTGGTATCAAAGCCTGGTGGCTCGTGATATCTAGGATTCTACAAGGTTTTTGTTGTCGAATTTTGAAGAAAAAGAAGGGTGTCAAATTTCTGATTTTCGGAAAAGCTAATTCGGTAAACATTCAAATTCGGTGAATTAGGGTTTTTCATCAAACCCTAATTCGGTGAAACAAAAGGCATGATTTTCGGTTATAAAATTCAAGGGTTTCAGCCACTATACTCGTTGCTCAATAACTCTAGTTTTTAGGGTTTCATTCATATGGTGATTTCTGACAGTTGTTGCCAGCGATCTCTTGTTATCTAAGCCAGTCCTATTCTTCTAAAGATCTTATAATCGCTGTGATTTTATAGGGTTTGGTTTGGTTTGTTCATGGGATTTAGGGTTTGCTGTGGCAAATCTGTTCGCCTTACTAAGGATTTGAGTGATGTGCTTTATATCTAAATATTTTAGATGCGGACGATTTGCTGGATTTTCTCTGGTTGAACACTGTTGAGGGGTTCGATGATATGTGGTTGGTCATTTGGGTGTTATTAACTGGGTTTATTATCCAAGTTTGGTGGCTGTTCGTTATAAATGATGTGTCAGATTGGTCATACGCAACTTCAAAACCCTAGTATTAGGGTTCATCTGCTATGGTACAGGAGGATGGGTTTTATATAGATGCTGCTATTGTTAATCCTGATTACACTAATAGCAGGGATGCGATGGAGTATGGAAAGTAATTTGGGATAGGTTTATAAGAGGTCCACACCATGGTTTGCGGATATTCTCAAGGATGATAGAGAGAATTGTATTGATAAAGTTGAGTATAGTACGATCATTCATTCACTTTGTGAAAAAGGTAATATGGATAATGTGAAATATCTTGTTGATGAGATATGTGGTAATGGTTGTTCGCATATGTAGGCTTGTATATTGAGCAGGTTAAATGTGAAGATGCCAAGTGCAGGACGTGGGGTCATGAAAACTAATATGGTTCCTGCTGGTGTTGAATCTGATCACTTGATTGTCTGCTAGTTTGATGGTGTTGTGGTTATGATTCACAATATGTATACGAAGTTAGTATTGCTAGCTGTATTATTAGTTAGAACTGCTAATCTACTTAATGCTGCTTCATAGTTGTATTAGTACTGCTTGTGTTCATTAGTGCTGTCAAAGCAAGATTAGTGCTGCTTAGGTACATGTTTCTGCTGCCAATGAAGATAAAAGAAAAATTTGTGCTGTTTGAATTCATATTAATGCTGCTGCCCAAGAACTTAGTGTTGTCAAGTATATACAGTTAAAGCAGCCAGTACATGTTTGTGATGCTCGACGTAGTTAATGCTGTTAGTATTGTCCGATATTGGATGATACATAGTTTTTGTTCTTGGATAGTTAAGAGGATCTCGGACAGAACTGTTGGACAACACACACAGATTGATTTTGGTTTAAATTTTCTTAAATGTTTAATGGCTCATTTTTGGACTATTTGGATTAATTGGTTACGGAGATGATTGTTTATCACTTATTTGACGATGAAGTGGAATTACTTAGGTACGTGTTCTTATCATATCTTAAAAGTTATCTGGCAAACTTTTGAAGATAACTTGTTCGTGCTTATACGGTGTTGATGAAGACTTGCAAAATCTAGCAATGTGTGATTTCTCTTATGGTTCTCAATGCTCACATTTGCTATCACTTTAAGGAGTTACGTTGTTGTGCTTAGTGTCTCATTGAAGATGAGGATTTTGTCAAGAGATTGCGGTCTACTTATACATAGCAGGTATGAGTTTGGAGTCACGTGGATAGTACAAGACATAAGACACAAGTTTGGGTTATTCTACTTCAACATCAAGTTTGTTATACTAAGTTTTCTCCATCAGTAATCATTACAAAAAGCCTACAGAATTTGAAGATTCAAGAGATGGTAAACATATTGGTTTCAGGGGAAGCTTATTGACAAAATGTTTAACCATCAGGATATGTTCATGCACCACTTGAGGTGAAAGGTTTCATTACTACTGCTAGTTGTTTATTACTACTGCTAGTTTAAGTTTCTACTGTCTTAAATTCATTATTCTTATTATGCGTCATAGAGGGTAATTTGAGACATTGGAAGGCTGGATTAGTAGTGTAGTATATGGTTTGTAGTTGTAAAGATTCAAGTTGCTTATCTTCATAAGACCCCTATTGGATTATGACAAAAAGGGGAAGAAGATTACAGAGATATGATTTGCAACTTATTAAATGTGGTGGCATGGAGATTTCGATTTAAGGGGAAGATTGTTTCATTCATGGAAGATCAAGATGTTGGTTTTGTAATCATCAAATAGGGGAAGATTATTGGGAATTATATTGATTTGATGATACAAAACAATGAAACAAGAATGAAACAAAAGGAAAACAAAAGGATCAAAGTCGACATTATGGAATTCTACAAGATGTAGGAATACATGAAAATTCTAAAAGATTTGGTCAAAGATATGAAGATAAATATTAGGAAGATTTGTTTCCTAATACAATTAGTTTTCCTTGTAAGTCTTATGGACTCTATTATATAAAGAGATCCATAGACATTGTTTTAGGTGTGTCAATTTGTGTAAACACCAGAAAAACGTGTGTGTATCCAAAGTGTAAAGATGTAGACGTCTAGTTGTGTTGGTATAGCCCCAAGGTTAAATTGACCCTGTTAGGATGTAACCGTTCTATATTGATCATATAGAATTGGGGCTTGGAGTGTAACATATGAATGTAAAACCTTGTTTAATAACAATGATTCTTTGTTTGAATATTCCGCCTTTGTTATTATTAATCCTAGATTAGTTCTAAACAAACTAGAGCTTAAATGATCAATTCCTATCAGGTGGTATCAGAGCTTAAACGATCAATCCATGAAGGCTGGATTAGTAGTGTAGTATATGGTTTGTAGTTGTAAATATTCAAGTTGCTTATCTTCATAAGACTCCTATTAGATTATGACAAAAAGGGGAAGAAGATTACAGAGATATGATTTGCAGCTTATTATGTGTGGTGGCATGGCATGGTTCAAAGGAAATCAAGAATTAAGGGGAAGCTTAGAAGCTTGTTTCATTCATGGAGATCTATGATCTCAACTTCTTAACTTCAGGGGAAGTTCGTGCAAGAACATTGTTTGTTTTGTCATCATCAAATAGGGGAAGATTGTTGGGATTTATAGATTTGATGAGACAAAAGAACAAAAGAATGAAACAACAAGGATCAATGTTGACAATAAGGAATTCTAAAAAAGATGGAGGATTCTAAAAGATCTTCTTAAAATATTTGGTCAAAGATATCAAGATAAAGATTATAAAGATTTAGTTTCCTAAAACTCTTATGATTCCTTTGTAAACCTAGATATCTCTATTATATAAAGAGAAATCCAGGCGTGTAGTTGGAGTGCACAGAAAAATGTAGACGTCTAGTAAAAAGTGTGTGTTCTAGGCGTATGATTCATGTAAAATGCCTAGAGTTAGTTTTGTGTTTAGCCTCAAGAATCTTTGATTCCTGTTATAGTTAGATAACCGTTCTACATTGATCAAGTAGAATTAGGGCTTGGAGTGAATGATAATGAAGAAAAACCTTGTTAGAATAACATTGTTCTTTATGTTAATTCCGCTATACATATGTTATGATCATTGTTATTGTTAATCCTAGATGAGATCTAAACAATCTCGAGTTATAAACGATCTAAGGAGTTCTAACAAACTCCACACTATTATTACTAGTTTAAAAGCTCTTGATGAAGGTTACTCTAGCAAGAACTATGTTAGGAAGTTTCTTAGGGCTCTACATCCTAAATGGAGAGCAAAGGTCACGACGATCAAATAGTCGAAAGACTTGACATCGCTATCGGTTGATGAACTCATCGGGAACCTAAAAGTTCACGAATTGATCATCAAGAAAGATTTTGAAATAGTCAAAGGTAACGGAGAAAGGAGATCTCTTGCCTTAAAGGCTAAAAAGGAATCTAGTGATGAAGAAAGTTCGACTTCTGGAAGTGAAGACGAAGAATACGCCATGGCGGTTAGAGACTTCTAGAAGTTCTTCAAGAGAAGAGGTAGGTTCGACAACCTCGGAATGACAAAAAAGATATTCCAAAGAAGCCGGGACGACAAGAACGACAAAAGTAAAAGGAAGTGTTTTAGATGCGGAGACCCAAATCATCTTATCGGAGAATGTCCGAAACTACCGAGAGACAAGAACCAAAGGGCATTTGTCAGAGGTTCTTGGAGTGATAGCGGTAAGGAAGATGATGAAAAGGCTAAAGTCGAAACGTGTCTCATGGCTCAAGCATCTAGTGAGGTATATTCCGAATCCTCCTTTTTTAGTGATGAAAACTCTTCAATAGATGATTTTACTCTAGATAGCGAATATAATAAATTATGTAAAATGAGTTTGAAAATAATCACTAGAAACAAACACTTAAAAGCTATTAGAAATAGTTTAGAAAACGAAATTAGTGAGATAAAAGAAAAAGTGTCAAAACTCGAGAAAAATAAGGAAGTTGATCTCGAGTGTACAACGTGTCAAAAACTTAAAATTGAAAACAAAAAACTTAAATAGGAAGCTTCCAAGCTAACTCAATTTGAAAAGAGTACACACTCATTTAAGGAAATGCTAAATTTCCAAAAACTCTTCGAAGATAAAACGGGTCTAGGTTTTAACTCATTTGAAGCATCAACAAGCGGGACTAAAAAAGTAAAGTTTGTAAAATCTCAAACCTCTGAAACAATAGGTGACGACCCCCTGATTAAAGGGGACGGCCCCCTGATTGTCCAGTCGGTCCCTAAAATAAATCAGGGACCGTCTGACTCGCTGACAGAAAAAGAAAAATATGTTTCATTTTCAAAATCTATTTTGGGTCCTAGACCAAAACATATAATGGTAAATAACGTTAAAATTTCTGTTGCTAGTGAGGATGAGGTTAAGAGGTTTTATAAACCTTTTTTAAAACCCGGAGTTGGATTTAAAAAACCAGATTTTAGGTCAAAAACTCCACCTCCTAGGAGAATTAATAATTCTCGTCCTCGGTCTAAAACATCGCAACCAAAGAGAAATCTTGGGTGACAAAATCGTCCAAACAATTCTCCCGTAGCTTGGAATAACTTCCAACAACAAAGTTACATGCCGTGGGGAATTTGCCCTCCATTTCTACATCCCAACCAAATACAACAAATGCAAGGGATGTTTATTACTAACAATTTTAGACCCATGAGATATTGGGGACCAAATGTTTGAGTTGTTATGTTATATAAATAGATATGCCTTGGAATTGATTTAGAGCCTGACGAGTGGATCAAAGTTAGTGGATGCACTAAACACATGACGGGCAACCAAAAACTTTTCTCCACCTAAAAGGCGTATAATGGAGGTAACATCATTTTTGGTAGTAATCTATGCGGTAACATCATTGGCAAAGATACGATCTCTCATGACTCCCTAAATACTGCAAATGTTGAGCATGTAGATAATCTAGGATTTAATTTGCTAAGTGTTAGTCAAATATGTAATAATAAGTGTAAGGTAATATTTTTCGAGCATGATAGTAAAATAACTGAGGATGGATCATTTCATTATATCCTAATCTACTCATATTTATCATATCATGCATCATTTCGTATCACCATTATAGATTTGTTGTGTTAGAAATCAATTTAAACATTGTTTAGAAAGTAGGGTTTCTAAGCAGAGAAATATTTTATGAGCAATTTTTAACTATGTAAATGAAATCTTTTGGCAAATCTCTTTTATTCACTAGATACTTGTATGTATTAGGAAGATTTCTACATAGCTTTGATTAATTTTGGAGTTTGTTTGGTATTTTAAATAAATGGTACAAAACAGATTGTCAATTAGTTCAAGTTGCTAACTTCGTGTCTTGCAACTGGTATTTAGGTGCCTTAAACTTTGAATTTGGGAGTGTAATCATAATGTTTGGAAATCTAAGACATATAGCTAAGTGTAGCAAGTCGTTTTGTTAAAAGAGGTTAAGTATTGAGTGAGTTATGGTCGTTTGATGAGGTGTAATTTTATACACTTTTTCGAGGTCATTTAACCCTCAAAATCATGCAAATATGCTCAAATATTGTACTTAATCATTTCTTTTTGTTATTTTAGCATTTGGGAAGCACTTGGAGGAAAAGCACGTGACTTGGGCTCGATTCAGGAACAAACTAGACAAAAACGCAACTTTTCCAGCTGGCGACTTTCATTCCGACGCCTTCACCAAAAGTGCCTAGAAAGTGGATTTTTGAACAAAAAGTGCGACTTCTCAGTAGGTGGAGACGGCTTCAGAAAAAGATATTGACGTCGTCAGGATCATGCAGCGACGGCGTCACCACGTTTAAGGACAGCGTGACAATAGCCAACATGAAGAAACCCTTAGAAGATTCGACGGGCTGACGGCGTCACAAATCCCTAGCGATGCCGTCAGAATCTAACTTCTATATATACAATCCTTATTTTTTTCAAATTTTCGTGTGGAAACTTGGGAGAACTTTGAGAGCAGCTGCCATTGATGATTTTTAGGGGTTTTTTTTAACCCTTTTGTACTCATATACTCACATGTTTAATTGAAGTAAACTTCCTTTACCCATTTAATCATTCAATATGTCTATGTGTTGTTTGATTATCTGTTCTTCGCTTTCTATTAGCATGTTAGGCTAAATTAATTAGTGTTTGCTTATGATTGCATGAAACCTAGTTTGTAATCTTTGATCTTTATTGCTTCTTTTAGTGGTGTGCACGTTAGGCTCTAGAAAACTAGCTATAAGATATTACATTATCATAAACGTCTAGGGAAACGTGATTAGGTTAGATGAAACCTACATCTAGTTCTTCATAACTATTTGAATATTAGGTAGATTCCTTATTAAGTATTTATTGCGCGTGGTTAACTATTAGGAAGGAGCATGCTTGACAAGTAACGCCCGACTAGGTTGTCACGTAGAATGTGAGCTTGACCAACTCGCTGCAGAATTAGGAGAATACTTACACATTACACTAACGATGGTGACGGGCAATAAGGTTAGAGAGAGCAACTAGGGAGTAGTGCATACTTAAGTAGACACGTTTGTTTACCTATATGAGTTTCCCACCAATTTTACATTTCTTGCATTTAGGAAAGTTAGTAATTTAGTTTAAAACCCCCTCTTCAAAACCTAAGATTTTTAATTGCTTTCTAAAAAATATAAAAATACGAAAATACTCTTCCCTCAATCTTTAGACCTTAGTAATGTACGATTCGAACCTACCTCACTATTCCCATAGAGAGGGTTGTAAAACTTTTGCTTTTACAACATATCCGTATCATCGTTTAAAGTCGGGTATAAAATATAGAGAGCCCACTTATTTTCTGTTTTGGTATAAATGTGTTGTAACTTGTTTTTCTAATGGTTTTCACATGTGAAGTCTTATAAAACTCTAACATAAAGTCTATATGGGTGATAAAACTTTTATATCTCATGTGCATATATAACATATCATTATTTCCTAAGGTGTCTTTGATGTGTCGTTGTGTGGTGTTTATTTTTAAGATTCAAGTTTTAAATTTATATTTTGTCGACTTAATCAAAACAACACTTTAACGGGCAGTGTACACGTTGGTGGTGATCTCGTGGTTAGTATAGGTGTCGACACTTTTAAAGCGAGGTTAAATCTCTTAATTTATTTATATTTTGGTTATCTAATCTAAGTTAAACCTATGTTAATCCTATGTTAGTTCTAATCCTAATTCTGCATGTTATATGGGGGGTTTCAGCCTGAGGTCTGACCGGGTTTGTTGGTGGACTTACAATCAATTCATGTCACTTTAAACCCAGCAACTACTTACAGAAGATAAAAGAGCGGTCGAGCCTTATGATAGAAAACTGTATTAACCATTATTAATTCGATTAGAACGTTGGTTTGTTTATTAAGTGCAATGATTTCTTCTCTTGAGGTGGCATATCATTCTTAAGACTTAGGCGGGACTTCTTCCTAAGACCTGGACACATTAATTCTGTCATAATTAAAGCATCCGCATAAAGCATCCTTATTTGCTGATTATAATCTATCTTAGGGATTAAAGCAATGGTGATCTTGTTAAACCCTAGCTCATAGAGACTTTACCCACTTACCGCTTAATGGCGATTTATACTCTAGTAGTCCACTTGTCCAACTATCCAATGGAATCAATACGTTATTTGTTGAATTATCTAGGTTTACCTTCTAGTTAACATGTTCAATAAACCATAGGCAATATCCAATTAACTAGTTAAACCCGAAGCGTATCCTAGACACAGATTTAGCAGGATAATATTTGTGATCCTATGATTCTAGATGTATAAATCACTATATGGAGAGATATCCCAGACTCTAAATTACTTGGTCCATATCACTAGATCCAGTTGAATGATAGGTCGCATACAAAAGCACGTAAACAAGTATAAATTGATAAACATAAACCAGCATTCAAGGATAAATCAAGAAATCAAGATAAACAATACCAAACATTTAGATCTTCATAATAATGGCTAATACCCGAAGGTATTAGCCTTCAAATGTCATAATAAATACAAGAGCAATTATTTAGCCAAAGGTAAACTAACCGAGTTAAAGAATGATACCAAAAACTGAACGATTACAAAAGTATATGGAATTACACGTTGTCTTCTATGGATTGGAATGCGTTTGCTAGGACCTTTTCTGCATCTTTTCTCTTAAGAAAATAGACTTTTTGTGGTTCTAGGGTTTCTGTGAATTTGATTTTGGCCACACTTAAAACTCGTTTTTGAGTTTTGTATTTATAGGGTCTGGAAGTCGGTTCGATACGGCGTATCCAAGGGATTAGATACGGCATATTGGGGGTTTCTTGGAGTAGGGACCACGTTTGATATCTTCCAGAATATTCACATACTATATCTTCAATACGGCATATTGACTTCTCTGGATACGGTGTATTGAGCTTCTTTCCTTTATGGTATGTGAAGTCCCAATAAACAGATCTTCTTTAGCCTGTTAAAGCTTAGTTAACCTGGATAAATCCAAACTAACTATAAGAGAAACTATGATTGTGAATACTACAAGTTATGCGGAATCTAACTTGCAATACTAAGAAGAACAATGAATACTAAACTTGAATATATAATATTCTGCTAAGATTACAGAATAACTAACTATGAATTGATTATTCTAACTATGCCGTAGGGTTCCTTTTATACATCAAGGAAAACCCTAATGGGCTTACAAAACACGTAAAATGATAATGCATATCTATTCCTAATATATCTCATGCATATCACTTTAGCAGTACTAACTATATAATACTAACATCACTAACTATTAACTAACAGTACTAACTATACTGATAGTACTAACATTTGTACTGGCAGTACTAACTAATATAACTATTTCTTCAGACATTAGCAGCAGTATCAATCTTGAACCAGCAGTAGTAACTCAAAATTCCCAACAATCCTCCCCTAAACTTGATATTTACTTGTCAATCATCAAGTTTCTTTAGTTTAAGCATCTTGGTCATTAGGAGGATGTATCCAAACATTTTACAAAACTTCAAGCATTGATTTGATGAACTTGATAAGCTCAAATGCCATAGTACTTTCTTCTTCACTTTTTCTCTACTAGCATATTAATCTCCATAGGTGTACCATCCATAAACATTGGCTCTGTCTTGTCAAGCTCCTCCCCTGTTTGGATGCATCCTCTTCATCCAAATCATCATCTGAAGACTCAACCTGTCTGTATTTCCTCCTTCTTGGTTGTGAGGTGCTTGACTTCCTTTGTCTTTCTAATCCCTTGACTCTTTTCTTTAGTCTAAGGATCTCCACAGCTTGAGCATCCTTCTTGTTCTTCAAGTCAAGCACCTATTTTGACAATTTTGTACACATAGCCATCAATTCCTGTAGTTTTAGTCTACCCTTATCACTTCTAAGTGTGTAACCTCCTGGGAGAGGTGAATCATGGGGTGTGAGTGGTACATTAGCCGTCAATTCAAATTGATGTTCCATCCTACCCTCCCCACTTCCAGATGTGTGACCTTCTGAGAGAGGTGGTTCAATGGGCTGTTCAAGTACTCTCCCAGACCTAGTCTAAGCAGGAGCACCCCCATGGTGTCTTGGCGCCTGGGACTGCCACTTGTATCCATTCCCTGAGGAATGTCAACATTAGGCATTGCTGTGGTCTGGGTCCTAATTTTGTTATCACTGTCCTGTGCTGCATCTAAGCTAGCCGCAGTAGTGATAGCCCTTTCCACACTGTCACCCCCTTCTTATAGACAGCCTCATCTGCTTCACGGTCTTGAGGTACACTAGTATGAGGTAACTTAGTGTCCTTTTTGATTCTCCTACGTGTTTGAGTCTTTCTTTTTCTTTGATATGTAGTTGAAGATGGGAGTAGTTGCTCAATGTGAGCTTCAGGTTGAGGTTCATGAAAAATTGGTGAAGGTGTTTCAGTTGGAAGTGGTTCTGTTCAAGGTTCAACTTAGAGTACAAAAATTTGAAAATTCATCAAAAAACCTAAGTAAACTTCTAGACAGACAGATAATGGATAAGTGTAAAACAGGATTAGGGTATAATGCTGTCCCACATCCCTATACTGGGAATTTTGTGCCACCAAAATCTGATTTAGTTTATGCTAGTCTAGATGATTTTGTTGATGTGAATGAGTCTGTTAGTGAATCTGTAGTTGAAAAGCCTACTTTTGAGACTAATGAACCTGAAACTGCTAGGAAAGAAAATGGAGCCCCAATTATTGAGGATTGGGTATCTGATAGTGATGAAGAAAATGTGCCTAAGGTTAAAACAGTTGAGATGTTTAATAAACCTAGTTTTGCTAAGATAAACTTTGTTAAGTCTACTGAGCAAGAAAAATCTCCTAGGAAAACATCAGTTGATAAAAATAGGCAAAACACACCTAGTCCTAGAGGGAACAAGAGAAACTGGAACCAACAGATGTCTCAAAAATTAGGGAGTGATTTTGAGATGTTCAACAAAGCTTGTCATATGTGTGGTAGTTTTGATCATTTAAAGAATGATTGCAATAAATGGTATAATAATGGAAGATTTGCAAAACCAGTTTGGACCAATGTTCAAAGGGTGAACAAATAGAATTTCTCTAAATTAACTCACCCCAGTCCAAAAAGGAACATGGTTCTAAAAATAGTCTTAACTAGGTTTGGCCCAATATCACTTAATACTGCTAGACCAGTTAATACTGTTCAATCAAGAACAGCAGTGAATAATGCAGGACCCATGAAAAATGTTATTAATAATGCATATTCAACTACTAGAAGTCCTTTTAACAAAATACCATCAGCTAATAACAGTAATTTCACTAAAAAGGTTAATATTGTTAAGGGAACAAGGGTTAATACTGCTAGGCCAAAAGCAGTTATTAGTGCTGTTAAGGGAAACAAGGGAGATGTTGTTAAGGCCTCAGCATGTTCAGTTTGGAGACCAAAGCACAAAATTTTAGACCATGTCTCCAAAAACAATGGTGCATCAATGTCCTTTAAAAGATTTGACTATATTGATGCACAAGGCAGATCCAAGTCAGTAATGGCATGGGTCCCCAAAAGAAACTAATTTTCCTACCGTTATATGCAGGGCAATCCACAACAAAATTTAAAGGATAAAGGGGTGATTGATAGTGGATTCTCTAGGCACATGACAGGAAACAGATCCTATCTTACAGATTATGAAGAAATTAATGGAGGATTTATTGCCTTTGGAGGTCATTCCAAATGAGGGAAAATTATTGGGAAAGGTAAAACAAGAACTGGTAAATTGGATTTTGAAGATGTGTATTTTGTAAAGGAACTAAAGTTTAACCTCTTCAGTGTCTCACAAATGTGTGACAAGAAGAATAGTGTTATTTTTACTGATACTGAATGTTTTGTTCTGTCTCCAGACTTTAAGTTAACTGATGAAAGTCATGTTTTACTTTAAGTTCCTAGAAAAGGATAACATGTATAGTGTTGACTTAAAGAATGTTATTCCTCAAGGAGGTCTCGCTTGTCTCTTTGCAAAAGCCACACCAGATGAATCTAATCTTTGGCATAGGAGGCTTGGACATATAAATTTCAAAACAATGAATAAATTGGTAAGGGGAAACCTTGTAAGAGGTTTACCTTCAAAACTTTTTGAAATTTTCAAACCCGTGTTGCTTGTCAGAAGGGAAAGCAACACATAGCTTCTTGTAAGACCAAAACAGTTAGTTCAATCAGCCAACCATTACAAATGTTGCACATGGATTTGTTTGGCCCAACATTTGTAAAGAGTTTAATGAAGAAGATGTACTGCCTAGTTGTCACAGATGATGTTAGTAGGTTTAGTTGGGTTTTCTTTTTAGCCAATAAGGATGAAACTAGTGAAATCCTTAAAACATTCATAACAGGCATAGAAAATCTAATAAACTATAAGGTAAAAGTGATTATATGTGACAATGGGACTGAATTCAAGAATAGGGTCATGAATCCGTTCTATGAAATGAAGGGTATTAAGAGGGAATTTAGTGTTGCTAGGACTCCACAACAAAATGGAGTAGCAGAAAGGAAAAATAGGACACTAATAGAGGCTGCTAGGACTATGCTAGCTGATTCAAAATTGCCAACAACTTTTTGGGCTGAAGCAGTTAATACTGCTTGTTATGTCCAAAATAGGGTGTTAGTTATCAAGCCTCACAACAAGACCCCTTATGAACTTTTTCTAGGTAGAAAACCTGCCTTAAGCTTCATGAGACCATTTGGGTGTCCTGTTACAATCCTTAATACCATAGATCACCTAGGCAAGTTTGATGGAAAGGCTGATGAAGGGTTCTTTGTAGGATACTCTACCAATAGCAAAGCATTCAGGGTATTCAACAGTAGAACTAGGATAGTAGAAGAGAACCTGCATGTCAAGTTTAGTGAAGAAACACCTAATATTGCAGGAAATGGACCTAATTGGCTTTTTGATATAGATGCTCTAACAAAATCTATGAATTATGAGCCAGTTGTTGCAGGGAATCAATCTAATGGTATTGCAGGTACAAAAGCATGTGAAAATGCAGGTAAAGCTAGAGTGGAGACAGTACCTGGCAAAGATTACATACTGCTACCATTTTTGACTCAAGATCCACCATTCTCTTCTAGTTCAAAGGATTCTCCTGATGCTGGATTCAAACCATCAAGGGAGGAGGAAAAGAAGGATGCTGAACATCTAGAGACTAAAGATAGTGAGGTGCCAAATACAAAGGAGCCAAGAGTTAATCAAGAGCAGGATGAAAGTGTTAACAGTACTAACAATATTAATACTGTTAGTTTAACTGTTAATACTACTAGCATAGAAGATAATGCTGTTGATGAGAATACAGTCTATGGATGTGTTGATGATCCTAATATGCCTAATTTGGAAGAGATTGTCTATTCAGAAGATGATAAAGGTGTTGGTGCAAAGGCTGACATGAAAAATTTGGATACATTCATTCCTGTCA
>BQNB010106910.1:0-15351 GCA_026074375.1 Tanacetum coccineum | reverse complement strand
ATTAAGTTTTTGCAGGTTTGTAACAGAAGACTACATATATTAAATGTTATGTAGGTTTTATTTATAAAAATAATTAAAAACTTTAAGTTTTCTAGACCTGGGCGTTTGACGCCATCATGGTTTTTTTGACCCCGTCACAGGTATCGTGGTGACGGCGTCATGTGTTAATCGTGACGCTGTCTCCATAGTCTGTGAAAACGAAATTTTTGTTTTTGATGAAAAATTTACTGCACTTGATTCCATAGGTCAATTCTTGTACAAATGGTTGCATAAAACCTAAGATTTAACAATTCATCATATGACTCGAAACTGACACGAATTAATCTAGACAATTCATCTAACATGTTTAAATTTGGCTCAAAAGCCAGATAAATTCCCCAACACTTATTATTTGCAAAATACCTTTGATTGAGATTAAGACGAGGTTAAAGACAAGCAAAGCATGATTACAAGATAGTTTTAAACATAATAAAACAAATGGTGAAGAATTAAAACATACATGACACTCCTAATTTTGCAAGAAAAGTAAATTGGGTTGCCTCCTAAGAAGCGCTTTTCTTTATTAATGAGTATTGTAGCTAGACTCGAAGTCACATGTCCTTACGTGACTTGTCCTTCATCGTTGAGAGTTACATCATCGTCTTTGTTGATGTCCAATAAGTTCTTTTGATATGGCTTCACCCGTTGTTTATTTACGATAAATCCGCTTCCTTCCTTATCATACATCTCAATTGCTCTGTTTCTCATGTCTTTGCTTACCGAGAATGTACCATACCATCTTGACTTAAGTTTTCTAGGGAATAGTCTTAATCGTGAATTAAAGAGAAGTACCTTATCTCCTTTTTCATAGTTAATTGGCAATTTTATTCGTTTATCGTGCCACCTTTTTATTGTTTCCTTATATGAGATGGATGATTCATAGGCGTCAAGCCTCATTTTGTCCAACTCATTAATCTACAAGAACCGGTTTTCCCCAGCTTTTGTAAGGTCCATGTTGCATTTTTTTATGGCCTAATATGCCTTGTGTTCCAATTCAATAGGAAGATGGCATGCCTTGCCATAGATTATCTTAAACGGGGTTGTTCCTAAAGGGGTTTTGAATGCTGTCTGAAATGCCCATAATGCATCATCTAATTTGTATGACCAGTCCTTCCTGTTGTTCCCAATGGTTTTTTCGAGAATAAGCTTTATTGCGCGGTTCATGTTTTTGACTTGTCCGTTTGTCTAAGGGTGATATGCTGTGGAGAATCGGTGAACCACTCTATACCGTTTCATTGCTTTCTCCATTTGGTAGTTGCAGAAATGAGTACCCCTATCACTAATAAGGTCCTTTGGTGTTCTGAATCATGCGAATAGTCTCCTAAGGAATTTCACTACATTCCTAGCATCACTGGTGGGGAAGGCCTGAGCCTCTACCCACTTGGATATGTAGTCGATAGCTACTAATATGTATTTGTTTCTGTTTGATGAGGGGAACGGTCCCATGAAGTCTATCCCCCATACATCAAATATTTCGCAGACTTTGATGTAATTTTGAGGTGCTTCGTCTCTCGAGGAAATGTTTTCAGCCCGCTGACATGCGTCACAGACTTGAACCAATTTGCGCGCATCACGAAAGATATGTGGCCAGTAAAACCCGGCCTCGAAGACTTTCCTTACGGTGGTGGCGATTCCATAATGTCCTCCGGATGGTCCGCTATGACATAGTCGAAAAATTTGTGTTGCTTCATCTTCGGCCATGCATCTTCAAATGATTCATTCGGTCAGCACACTATTTGAACAGGAAGGGTTTATCCTAAAAGTAACGCCTCAAGTCGCTGAAGAATTTTTGTTTCTCTTGGCGGGTAGATCGGAAGGGTAGTACTCGGCTAGCTAAATAGTTAGCATAGTCGGCATACCATGGTTCGTTATTCTTGTCGGAGATTGCCATCAGCCGCTCTTAGGAAATAGTCTCTTATCTCAGCCTGGTTAAGCTTTCCATAGGTCTGGGTTTTTCGATGTCGGGGAGAGATGAGTCTCGCCTGCTAGTTTTTCAGCACCTTTCTTATCACGGATTCCGCTCGCTCGCACGAAACTCTTGAGAGCAAGCACTCAGAGTCCCTCGCACTCATTAGGCTGTGCTTTGAATCTTGTTCGGCGGAATAGATTCGACCCATCGCCGCGCACTCTCACCCTGCTCCGCACGCCCGGTAAAGCGCAATGGTCTTGGACAGTCCTGGTTTGACGGATATTTGTTTGAATTACAAGCAACAGCCAGAAGCTCATTCTCGGTAGTTGTGTAGTTCTCTTGTGCTTCGTTCATTGTTTTGCTTGGATAATGTATCGGGCTTGAACTGCTTAGTCGAGTCTTTTGTCCTCTTCGTCACGCTACCCGACCTCGCTATGCACACTTGAGTCGCACATGATTTTTATATGGCTCATGACCCAAATTTGGCTTGATCCATATTGTGCATTGTCAAGTTCCGTTTTAATGTCTCGAATGATTGGATGCATTCTTCAGAGAAGTTGAATGGTGCATCTTTGACTAGGAGCTGGGTCATTGGGCGTGCATTTGTGAGAAATCTTTTATGAACCTTCTATAGAAACTGGCTCATGTCCCAAGAAGAAAAGCTTCGAATGCTCTTTTATCATTTCATTCAATATGGTAGTTTGGAGATTGTCTTGATTTTTGCTTTGTCGACCTCAATCCCATAACTTGAGACCTTATGGCCGAGGACGTCCTTCCTTTACCATGAAGTGGCATTTTCCCAATTCAATACGAGGTTGGTTTCCTCGCACCTTTTTAGCATCCTCTCTAGGTTTTTGGGCAGAATGTGTTCGAAGAACTACCAAAGATGGAGAAGTCATCCATGAATACTTCCATGATATCCTCGATAATCTCATGGAATATTGTTGTCATGCTACATTGAAAAGTGGCTGGGGCATTGCATAATCCAAAGGGAATTCATTTATATGTGAAGGTCCCGTAAGGGCAGGTGAATATGGTTTTCTCTTGGTCCTCAGGGGCGATAAGGATTTGAAAGTATCTAGAAAACCCGTCTAGGAAGCAGTAGTATTCATGCCCACACTCGCAACTCTCGAGCGCTCGACGGGATTGTCGAGAAAGGCTCAGTGGAAAAGTGATCTTTCCGAGTTGCGTTATTCAACTTACAGTAATCGATACATACGCGCCATCTAGTGACGGTCCGTTGTGGGATGAGATCATCCTTCTCATTCTCTACTACGGTCATCCATCCCTTCTTTGGGACAACCTGGGCAAGGCTTACCCATGGACTGTCGGAGATGGGATAGATTATCCTGGTCAAGGAGTTTTGATGATTCTTTTTAAATACCTCTTGATGTTGGGGTTAACTCGTCTTTGAGGTTGAACACTTGGTTTAAACTCATCTTCCATGAGGATTTTATGAGTACAAAAGGATGAGTCGATCCCTTTAATGTCAGCAATACTCCAAACGATCGCCCCTTTATGATTTCGAAGAACCTCGAGGAGTCTGGTTTTTTCATCGGTGGACAATGCAGATGAGATGACCACTGGGAGTTGGTTGTTTTCCTAGAGGAAAGTGTACTCAAGGTACTCAGTTAATTCCTTCAATTCGAGTTTGGGTGGTTCCATGCTTGATGGTTTTAGTCAATTTTTTGGGGCTTTCCATTCAAGTGGTTCCACCGGCTCTGTTCTCGGGTAGAAAGAAACATCGAGTGCTTTGCCAGAATCTTCCTTTTCTTCATATTTAGTCCATTTCCCGTCATGATTTACTATGTCGACCTATTGTTCCTGGATCATCTTAGCGGTGTGATCGGCGCAGTACAAGTAGTCATCGCAGGAGTGTTTGGATTTCATAGATTTCCTAATATTAAAGGTGATGGTTTCACTTCCGACCCTTAAACTTAATTTTCCCTTGTGTACGTCGATCACAGCCCTTGCCGTGATAAGGAAGGGCCCTTGCCGTGATAAGGAAGGGCCGTCCTAAAATGATCGGGACTAGCTCATCCTCGTCCATCTCTAAAATCATGAAATCGATCAGGAAGATAAATTTGCCTACTTTTTCCAATAGATTCTCGCAGACCCCGATAGGGTATTTGATAGACTGGTCGGCCAGCTGAATACTCATTTTGGTAGGTTTGAGTTTAGAAATCCCTAATCGTCGGAAGAGAGAATGTGGTATGAGGTTAATACTTGCCCCTAAATCAGCCAGGGCGTTCTTTACTGCCAGGGGCCGAATGAGATATGGCAGGGTAAAGCTTCCTGGGTCTCCTTCCTTTTGGGGCAAACTCCTTTGAATAATAGCGGAACACTCCTCACTAAGTTTAACTGAGGAGGCCGCTTTCTTAAGTTTCTCCTTATGCGAAAGCAGATCTTTCAAAACTTTGGCTCCCTTTGGCATGTGAATCATAGCTTCGAGGAATGGCAGATTGATATGAATTTGTTTAAAGATTGAGAGAAGCCGCTCATCCTCATCATCCTTTTTCTTCTTCTTTAATCTTGACGAAAAAGGTGGATTGGATGTCTTGGAAGGTTGGTAAAGGATGGATGGCCAAGGGGAGGGTTCTTGTGTAATGCTTGGTTCTGCGCCCTCAGCCCCTTCTTTTTCGGTTTCCCCCTCGGTGAAGTTGTCAGTCGCTGGTTGTGGCGAGGCTAGAAAAGGTGGGTCTTGTGTGCTAATTCCTGATCTAGTTGTTATTTCAAAAGTGGGAGCTTTAGGTTCGGAAGTTTTTCTTTTGTTGATTGCGGAGAGAATTTGGGAGTATTGTTCACGCAATTCCTTACGGTGTTGGACAAGCATGTCTCCTATCCCTTTTGTGTGAGATTTATTTTCGAGCATGAAGTTGGCGAGCTCGTCTTCAAACTTACTTCTAACAATCCATTCGGGGCCATCCTCTCCCTTTTCCTTACGTTTTCTGTTCCCTCACGGTGAGGTATCGTCATTTTGATAGAATCTTAGAAGGGAAGGATCATTGTAGATGTCTCCTCCAGACAGGCATACCTGCTCGAATGGGTTGTTTTGCTCACATTCATCAGCCTCATGGGGTCTTCCGCAGTAATCGCAAATTAGGTAGGTGTTTCAAGGAAAGAGATTTGCTTACAGGCCCTTTTTAAACGCCCCCTAAGTGTAGGTTGCATTGCTTCCGAGATGGAAGAGACATTCATGGAAGGTGATGGTTCGTCCCAAAGATCATCTTGGTACTGGACGCATTCTTCTATTCTATTCCATCCTTCTTCTTTAGTAAGAGAGCTGAAGCGGAATTAGGTGAATTGATCGAGCTTCCTGAGGTCGATACGAGATATGTTGTCGTGAAAGATTTGAACCAGAAGCCATTTCTGTATCCCATGATGAGGTACCTGTTTGATTAAGTCCTGGAAACAGATCCAGACACTTTTGCTAGGTTCGTCGTCCCCTTGTTTGAATCGGAGGATTAAATCTCTAAGGGCCGAGGTACGTCCTACCGAAAAGAAGTGGTCAAGGAATCAGGATACGAGCTGATCCCACGTCGTGGCTTGAGTGGGGGGTATTCTGTCAAGCCATTCTGTTGCTTTTCCCTTGAGGGAGAAGTGGAAGAATCTTAACCTAGATGTATCCCTTGTGGTTCCATCAGCTTGTATGTTATCAACGATACTTAAATAGTGTTTAACATGACGGAGGGGGTCCTCGGTTCTTAGCCCTTGGAATGTGCATGTATTTTGAATCAACCAGATGTCACTTGAGTCAACGATTCTTTCGGTTTGTTCGGTTGAAACGGTGATTGGATTTTGGAAACCGGAGGATGTGGGGTGAGAATGCTCATGTAAGGTCTTGGAAGGGGTTGGTGGTTTATGTCCGGTGTTGTTGGATGAAGAAGCATCATCATCAAAGAGGTTTCTTCCAGCAATAGCAAGAGATTTGTTTTGATGTGATCGCAAGCCGGCTCTCTTAAGCCTTCGGAATTCTCTTTTGGGTTCGTCGAGAGGTTTTGTTAATCTCTTAACGGTGCTACGTGTCATGGTGACGGATTTGCGAGACAGATAACACAAAAAAAGATAGACTACGAGAAAGCTAATATGCAGAAATTAAATCTTACTTGAAAGGATTCAAGCAAGTAGAACTAAGCTAAACTATGATCAGAACCTAACTATTCCTCAGGCGGCGGCGCCAAAAACTTGATGTGGTCATCGTTAGACTTCTACACGAAGTTTTACAACTCCCTAGGCAAAGCACCTAATCGTTGTAGTAGTAGTATAGGCAAGACGCGGGGGGTTGTTATCATTCACTTGAGGAATATGTTGGGAAGGCTTGATCATGGTTTAACAGAATTCTAAAGGTTGAGGGAAGATTCTTTTTATATTTTTATATTTTATAAAAGTAGGTAAAATCATATATTGGAGAGGTTGGTTGGTTTAAGCTATTAAACTAAATATAAATCTAAACTAGTGGTGATAACAATATGATAAAAGATTGTGTTTATTTAATCATGTATTACTCCCTAGATTGCTTCACCTAGTGTTGTTGCTTTGTCACACTTGTGATGATCTGTGTTTCCTAAGTCATGAACGAATTACACGAACCCGTCGTCTACTTATTATTCCGTTAGAGCAACGCACAAGTAAGGTAGTATGAAGATTATTACAAGGCCCCTAAGGGTATACTAAGTGCATGTGAAATATATTAAGAGTGGATCAACCATATTAGGGGGCAAGGTAGTATGAAGACTGTTACCCGATGGTATCCTTTCTACACAATCATGTTTCCCTAGACATATCAACAGCGATACAGACAAAAGCTGGTTTTCTAAGACCTAACATGCACATCCATCACAAGAAGCAACACCACTAAGATCTACATTCTAGGTTTCATACAATCATAAATAAACACAATAGGAGGTTTAGCCAAGCATGTTATAGATAAAGCAAGAACATAGATGAATTAAACAATACATAGACATATTGAATGATTAAATAAATCTTACTTGATTAAAACATGAGTTGGAGGAAGTACAATAGGGTTTTTAGGCCCTAAATTTATCCCTAACAGCTGCTAAACGAACTAGGGTTCGTACCCTCTTTTTATTCTAAAGTTACACACTCAAAACCCTAAATTTGGGTTTGTATATATAGGAAAAACCCTAACAAAATGCAGGTTTGTAATATATAGCTAAAATCGCTGTGACGGCATCGCATTTTAATCATTACGCCGTGCATGAAAGAGAATATCTAGATAATCGGCTGTGTTCCTGTGCTCTGACGCCGTCATTGATCTTCGTTGAGCGGCGTCACATATGTCTGTGACGGCCCGTCTCTAGCGCGCTGAGAACATTATCTTGAGAAGATGTGCGTTAGGTATTCGATGTTGGCGTAGGTTCGTAGTCTTGTCCATTTCTTCTCCAAATGAGCCCAAGTCACGTGTAATTCTTCCAAATGCCTTCCAAATGCAAAATACCTGAAAATGAATGATTAAGTACCTATTTTTGGCATAAATGCATGATTTAGGGGGTTAAACGACCTAGAAAAAGTGTATAAAATGACACCTCGTCAAAATCGTTGTATCTTTTATGTATAAATCACCGTCTACAACCGTAGGTATAAATCGCCGTCTAAGACTTAGGTATACATCACCGTCTATCACCTAGGTGTAAATCGTCGTCTAAGATCTATGTATATATTGCCGTCTATATAACAATGTATAAATCACCGCCTGTGAATTCATGTATAAATCGTCGTATATATAACAATGTATAAATCGCCGTCTATACTTTCAGGTATAAATCACCGTCTGTGAATTCATGCATAAATCGTTGTCTTCATACACGGGTGTATAAATCGCCGTATATAAAAACTTGATTTATACAATCCTTCACTTTTTGGATTTACATACTCCAAACACATAGACAAGGCACATATGAACTTATTCTAGCAGATTTAACATAAATTACCCACAAAATTTTCATTAATGACCAAGAACGAGTGAGTTCATGCTCGTGCAAATCAAAGTCACAAAATGGGTAAACAATACTATGATTTTCACATTTGATAAGCATTCAAGAAAGGTTGCAAACACAAACAAAGCATAAACCCAACACATTTATCAAGTTCCCTTAAAATACCCAAATTTTTGCACAAAGAATCAAGAAAATCAAGACCATATGAAAACCTTATATAAAACCGTTATAGGCGAGCAATCTACACACTTATAGCATCAAAACCCCTCTATCAATTTTAGATTTGGTTACCTTTCAATTTTTGCAAGCCTAAACCTAATTTCTAGGGATTTCGAGCAAAACATGAGATACAATTGATGACATCAAATAACGTTTATTTTATAGCATCATTTATCCCATGTTTTTAACCCATTTTGTATAGTTATTGCAAAGAATTGTTACTTAATCGTTTATATTTGAGAATTGCAGTAATTATGGAGTACTTGGTGAATATTAGCAAAAGGCGCGCATTCTAGAGCTTAAATGAAGATATTTTGAAGATTACTATTCTGAAGACCAAAATGCCGTATCCATGAAGGAAGATACGGCGTATCCGTGCCTGCACTCACCAAAGACCACAAAGGAAAGAAGATCAATACGCCGTATCCAGAAGAAGTCAATACGCCGTATTGAAGATATAGTATGTGAATATTCTGGAAGATATCAAGCGTGGTCCCTACTCCAAGAAATCCCTAATACGTCGTATCCAATCCTTGGATACGCCATTTCAAACCGACTTTCATACCTTATGAATAGAAAACTCAAAAACGAGTTTTGAGTGTGCTAAATCATATTCTCGATACCAAAACCATAAAAGTCAAGCAACGTTATTAATTCCATAGGAGACAACGTGTAATTTCGTATACTTTAATAATCGTTCAGTTTTTGGTATCATTCGTTAACTCGGTTAGTTTACCTTGGCTAGATAATTGGTTTTGTATTTATTATGAAGTTTGAAGGCTAATACCTTTGGGTATTAGCCATTATTATGAAGATCTGAATGTTTGATATTTGTTTATCTCGATTTCTTGATTTATCGTTGAATGCTTGTTTATGTTTATTAATTTATACTTGTTTACGCGCTTTTGTATGCGACCTATCATTCAACTGGATCTAGTGATACGGACCAAGTAAATCTAGAGTCTAGGATAGCTCTCCATATAGTAATTTATACATCTAGAATTATAGGATCATAAATATTGTCCTTCTAAATCTGTGTCTAGGATACGCTTCAGGCTTAACTAGTTAATTGGATATTACCAATGGTTTATTGATCGTGTTGACTAGCAGGTGACCTAGATAATTCAAAAAATAACGTTCTAATTCCATTAGATATTTGGACAAATGGACTACTAGTGTATAAATTACCATTAAGCGGTAAGTGGGTAAAGTCTCTATGAGCTAGGTTTTAACAAGATCACCATTGCTTTAATCCCTAAGATAGATTATAATCAGCAAATAAGGATGCTTTATGCAGATGCTTTAATTGTGATAGAATTAATGTGTCTAGGTCTTAGGATGATGTAACGCCTAAGTCTTAAGAATGATATGCCACCTCGAGAGAAGAAATCATTGCACTTAATAAACAAACCAACTTTTTAATCGGATTAATAATGTTTAATACAGTTTTCTTATATTTGGCTCGACCGCTCTTTTATCTTTTGTTTATTAGCTCGCTTGGGATAAAGTGCCTTGAATTGATTGTAGTCACCTACCAAACCGTGCCAGTCTCTCAGGCTGAAAACCCCCTTTTCCTGTTAGAATTAGGACTAAGACCGACATAGGTTTAGAATAGAATAGAATTAACATAGATTAGATAACCAAGATATTAATTAAATTGATAGATTTAACCTCGCTTCAAGTGTTCGACACCCTACTTACCACGAAACTACTACCGATCGGGTACACTGCCCGTTAAAGTGTTGTTTTTGGTTTAGTCGGCAAAATATAAATTTAAAACTTGAATCATAAAAATATACACCACACAACGACACATCAAGTTTTTGGCGCCGCTGCCGGGGAGTGAAAATTAATCTTGATTTTTATTTGATATTTTGGTTTTTAACATTAGATTAGATCTAACCCTTAGGAGTAGTGTAATTTAGATTAGTGTATATTCTTGTATATTCTGTAAATTTTGTATATTTGTCTTTAATTGTTTGCTTGTATATATGTGTGTTTAATTGTTTGCGTATTTAATTGTTTTTCTCAATACACTGTTCTGGTCGATAACCTGATACGGCATATTCACTTCCATTGGATACGACGTATTGATCATCTAAAACAAAAACTGAAATCTTGGTTTTCCTATTTGATTTTCGTGCAAAATTTTCTCTATCTTTCTTCAGAGCAAATCCTGCTGATATTTTTACCCTTGTTACAGGAAAAACTTATTAGAGCTAGTTGACTGAAGAAGGAACTACAAGAAGTCATGGCTAAACCAATTCTATCTGATAACATGGAAAAAGCTCCAACTGAATCAAATCTTTCTATCACCAGTAACGACATAAACATTAAACTCAACAAGGAATTTTTGATGGAATTAAGAAAGAACATATATCACGTAACGTACAATGAAGACGTGGTGGATCACATTGCTAAGGTGGAAAAATCACCACTTGGGAGGAACATGTTGAGAAATTCTTCTGTTGATTCTATCCCGAATCATACGATGGAGAAGATGAAATGTTGGATGAAGAAGAGAACTAGGGGATTGATCCACTTGAATTCTTATCAAACATAAACACATCATTTAAAAACCATAAGAAAGTAGATGGAAGGACTCAAAAGGTAATATTTCACTCATGGATGAATGAAAATTAGAATAAGAGATATGTGGATAAAAGTATTTCGAGCAATAATAGATTGAAGGAATCTAAATATGAGAACCCGTCCAACACTACTAATGATTCATTCTTCAAGGCCTATGAAATACGAGATATTAAAAAACAAAGTCAGACAAAGCGCAAATATAGCAATACATCCAATTCTATCGATGAGCAACCTAACAAAAGAAGGCGCAAAGCAGAAAAGTTTGAAGCTATTCAGTACTCGCTTGGACCAAATGAAGAATATATTTTTTAGGTAAAGGGTTACCCCAGTAAATATATTAAAACCGAAACTGTTAAGTACAAATGGAATGTGGTTGAAATACCACATTAACCTCAAGCTAAAACAAGCTTGATAAACACCTAAAACTAGTGCTTATGACATGCCATAAACACTTACATCAATAGAGCAACTAGATGAACTAGGATAATAGACTTAACAAACAAACTAACCAACAGCCGTGAAAGAAGATCTTCCACCGGTTTTTGAGTTAAAAAGATTAGCCGTTTCATCAAAAACATTTTCAACTTCTTCTTCATCCTCAATATCTTTATTCAGGGCAGCAAAAGAATTAGAAGAGGTGATATTATCTTGATTAGAAGAGTTAACCATATTCTTCAACAATGAAGAAGAATTAGATACATTACCAACATTAGTAGTGGTCTTCTTTATTTTGTTTAATCGAAGGACCTACAACATTAGACTTGGATTTACCTTTCTTCTTCTTCTTTTTACCTACCGTTTAGAAACCATCATTAGTCTTCTGAACCAAAGGAGTGGGAACAGTTAAAGTATTAACAACATTTGGAGTAATCACTTTAGAAGTTTCAGCATTAGGAATCAACATTCATGAGAATGACCAAAAATCTTACATAGGTCACAACGAGGGGGTTTCCATTCATATTCAATAGAAAACCCATCATCCTCACAAGGGATACCAATAGTAAGACTATCTTGAAGAACATCTTCAGCATTAATTTCAATCAAACATCGAGCAAAGCTGCTTCTACCCCATGACTCAATACATATAGAAGAGGTATAGGAATCCAACATAATAGGCTTACCAAGTTTAGAAGCAATAATACTTAAACCATCTTCTGTAAAAGCCTGAATAGGAACATCGTGAATTTTAACCCATACAGGAATACGGGACAGTTCATCCTTACATAAGCGCGTGCTCATATTCCATTTCTTCAAAATGATGGGGCTCTTACGGATCATCCATGGCCCGTTCTCAAGCACATCTTCCAAACCTTTAAGAGTTTTGAATTGAAAGAAGAAAAAGCCTTTGGAGTTCATCATTAATCTTGTTAAACCATACTTACCCCAGTTATTTCGAACAAAGTATTCCACAACCGGAAAAGCAATGCGTTTACCAATAAAATAACCATACAAAGTATTTGCCAATCGAGAACTAACCGTTTCAACAATCTTTCTAGGAATAGAGACGTTAGCACCTTCACATAAGTTGTCAGATGATAACGAACGAAAGTTAGCCTTCGGTTTGATTGGATCCATTTTTGATCCTCCCGCTGCACTAACATAGGAGCTTGGTTTTTCATTGAAATTAACAATTTTAACAATAGGATCATCAAGCGAAACCTCACTAGACTGCTTATCAACCATTGTGGCTTTCTTTTGCAATTCAACTAGATTATTCCATCCATCATGAGCAGTCTTCAAAATCGCTTTACGTTGTTCACGAGTCAATTTTGACCAAACCTCATATGTACCCCTTTCAATGCCTTTAGCAAAATTTTCATAATCAACCTGCGTTTTTAGAGGCACTCCAAAAAATGCAGCAACTCCTTCAACACAAGTCAGAGACTCACCAATGCCAACATCACTTTTACCCGAATCTGAAGAATAACCACTCGTCGCATTAGGGTTTTCTGTCAAAAATGCATCCCACATAGCCCAAATAGTTTCCATAACCTCCGTACGCTTTTCACTAGGTAAAGTCGACCACACCTCAAGTTTACCCAGATCAATGGCTTTAGTAAGGTTATCAATGTCCCCAAGTGTATTTAGTGGCACACCTAATAAAGCAACAACATTAGCCGTACCAGGAACACACGGCACTCGGAGAGAGCATGAAACAAGATCACCATCAGTCGAAACAACATTCATAGTTTCCTTAGAAATTCTACCCGTATGTGATGAAACTCCAATCAGATCTCCTTCAGCAAATGCACTAGAGCCTTCAAACAGTGCGTTAGGGTTTTGTAGACCCCTAATCGGTTTTCTCAAATTCACATCAGGATTAGAGTTTCGTCCAGCATCAACTTCTTTCAAACGATTCATTCGACTATGAATACCATCAACATCAAACGAACCAATGAAACCATCACCCTTATTCTGATCTTTACAACTCTCCATAACCCAAATCCAATCGATCGCCAAGCAAAACAAAAAAGAAAACAACGAAAACAGAAAATACTAAGTCCACGTCTACTTAATTCGAGAATAATACCCTAACAGGATGTTAAAGTACGACTTTAAATACTCAGATCTCAACCAACTTCCATCTTAATAGATTCATAATTGGTAATAATTAATAATAATAAGAATTGCGATTGAATTAAAAAGAGGAATCAGAACCAAAGCGATTAAATAAATATTCAAAAGCGAATCCTAAATAAATAAATCGACAATACCCAAATAAAATAATGTTACAAGCAGAAAAGCAAGAAACACGATTAGTAGATAGGATTATTCAGATTTAATATTCAAGATTCGATTTGCATGATGAATAAAAAATGGCCATGGAGGAGAGAATTTAGGGTTTTTTTGGATCATACATGTTGGTAGAGAGAAAATTCTTAGTGCGTGTTTGGTGAGAGACAGAGAATGAAGAATATATTGCTATAAGAAGTTATGAGTATGATATTTAGGAAATAAACAAAGATAATATGTCCAAAATCTATCTAGATATTTTTCAAAAAAAGATGAAGGATGGATGGTTATGTGCACCAAGTGAGAAGCTGAAGACGAGTCTAACTTAAAGACTTTGCTTTAAACAAAAGTGCTTCTCTAGAGATAACCCGGATTGTTATTCAATTTTATCGAGTCTATCTTCCCAAACATCAATACGATGTATCCGCTCCATACCATACGGCGTATTGATTGTCTAGACGTTATCAGTCTTTATTTTGTATGCACATTAAAAACATTATTGTCAGTTCTGGAATACGGCCTATTCACTAACCTGATATGCCGTATCCACCAAAATTGACCTGTATTTTGTTTAGTTTAGTTTAAATTAACCATAGGTGCCAAGATAGGAATGCACATGTTCTTTCTATATTTTATACAGGACCTCATGAAATAAATATCAACGAATATTGGTGGAGAATTTACAAATCTAGAGATCTTGAAGTGTTGGAGTCTTGAAACTTCAAGGCGGCTGTTCAACACATAATCTTGCTCATAAACGCAACTTGAAGAATCTACCGAGCAAATATTAGGGGAGTTTCTCATTCTAATTCTTTTTAAATTCCCGTATTAAATGTTTTATATATACAACGAGGACGTTGTATAATTCAAGTGAGGGTGGAATTAGAATGTTTACTTGTCATATTTTTCACACTAAAATGCTTAAATTATGCTCAAATTAAAAAAATTTCAAGCATACTTTTGTGAAATTGCATGTTACATAACCCGCATACAATAACCCTTGTTAGATATTGTGAGGATTTAGCCTATCCGTTTCTAAATGTTTACCCAAATTCAACAAAATATAAGTGTGCTGGTGATGTAGTGGACTTTAGAACTTGGCTTGGTATATCACTCGAGACCTCAGTGATGAGTGTTATGGATTTAGATAGAGTAACTTGTTTAAATTGATAAATATTAGGATTACACCCAAATCGCCTTTACATGTTGTTTATTAACTAACTACATCGGTTAGTTAACCACCAGTTTAAACCCTTTTCTACTCTCATCTTTAGAGTGAAGATCCACTAGAAAAACCCGTAGAGCCAATCCTTTAGGAATTACACCAACTATTTGTTTCGTTACACCCTTACACCTTAACCTACCCTGTTAGATTAAGTTTAATTTACAGTTGCTAGTTGCTTAAAGTGTAAAGTTTGTATTTCCCGAGTCTTGTGTCATTTTCTATCTTTGGTGCGGTTGAAAATTTATACATTGCAAATGGGAATGTATATTATAGTCAAAACTCATGTGATTTTACTACCATCATAATTAATGGTGAGTCCGAAGAATGAAGAAACTATCGAAGGAATTATCCGGAATTATTATGATCGTGAAGATGGTGAAAGTACTCCGAGTTTCGTATATAGTTAGATTGAAAAAAATAAAAAATAAAAAAATTGAAAAAATTAGAAAAATGCGACAAAAAAGAGTTGGAAAGAAAGTTTGAAGATAATCATTTCCCAACTACCGAAGGAATTACACGAAGGATCGATTATTCATTGATACGTCTAAAAAATCAATGATGTAGAGTATTGTATAAAGTGGAAGATATCGCCACTTACCTTGTAGAGTATGTAAAGTTTTGGGATGATTGGGAAGTTGACCGTTACGGGAACGCCAACTTAGGTTGTTGTTTTT
>BQNB010106909.1:7215-23286 GCA_026074375.1 Tanacetum coccineum | reverse complement strand
ATTGATTGACCGAGACTTAAATACATAATGAACGAACTTCATGTTCGACTCAATATTTTGAGGCTAACAAAAACCGATCCTCATAAACACATTCATGAATTCCTCATAATCTGCAATATGTTTAAATACAGAGATACTGAAAATGAAGCTGTCTGCCTGATGATATTTCCCGTATCACTCACCGGAGAAGCAAAAACTTGGCTGGACGAACTCAACGAAGGAACTATTGAAATGTGGGATGAACTTCGAACCGCTTTCATTAGCTGATTCTTTCCCCCAGCTCTTTTCAACCAACTCCTTAGAGAAATCCGTGCTTTCTCTCAACATGAAAACGAATCTCTAACCGATGCTTGGCTTCGTATGAAAGAAATGCTCCGAAACTGCCATGGTCATAATCTGTCCAAAGGCAATATTATCAAAATCTTTTATCATGGTCTCAGCGAAATAACCCAAGAAGTTCTAAATGCCGTAGTTGGTGGTATCTTTCTCTATAAAACACCAAATCAAGCTTACCAGCTTCTCGAAGATAAAGTCTTACTCAAGCTCGATTGGGCTAAAAATCATAAAACCAAATCATCTCTTATGAAAATCGTTGCTTTCGCCCATGAAGGTAGCAGTAATCCTGATACTGACAAAATTATGGCCCGAATGGATGCCATGACCATAAAAATGGATGCTCAGTACAAAGAACTCCATTCTCAAACTAAACAACCAACACCCGATCTTGACAATGATGACATGCCTATGTCCCGTGAAGAAGAAGCTAAATTCATGCAAACTTTCCATAAGACTCGTTTTTACAATGATTACCAAGACTGAGACTCGAATCGTGATAATTGGCGTTCAAGCGGACGGAATGGTTACAATCGAGACAACTACTGATCCAACACCGATGATAAACCTTACGATCTTCAAAAACAATTCAACGATTTCATGAAATCTCAACAATCAACCAATGGTTTTGTCAAAGAAACATTTATGGACCTCAAAACTCAACTCAAAACAGTAGCTAAAAATCATCAAGCTTCAATCCAAAACCTCAAAACCAAGTTTGACAGACTCACTGACAAGCAATCTGGATGACCTTCTGGATCTCTTCTAAGCAACACTCAACCAAATCCACGAGGTAGCAACTCTAAAGCTTACCAACCACCGTAAGCTCGTAATGAGCATGTGAATGCCATATTCACAAGAAGTGGTAAATCCTATAATCCACTAGATAACCCGAATGAACAAAACAAATTCAAAAACCCTATCAACTTTGATAGTGATGATGAAGACGATGAACTTACACGACAACCAAAAATTCAACCCACAAAGCTAGTCAAAGAAACACCGTTGCCAAAACCATACAAACCAAAGATCCCGTATCCTCAACGCCTTAGAAAATAAAAAATAGAGGCCCTATACGGAAAATTTCTCGACATGATCCGAGTCGTTCGAATCAACGTACCTCTTGTTGACGTCTTGGCCGGAATGCCTAACTATGGCAAATTAATCAAAGAACTCATAAGCAACAAACATAAAATCGAACAAATTTATGCCGCTTTCTTGAGCGTTGAAAGTTCAGCGATGATCCAAAATAAAGTTCCACCAAAACTTAGAGACCCAGGAAGCTTCCTTATTCCATGTAATTTCAACAAAACTTTCTCCTGCAATGCTTTGGCCGATCTTGGTGCTAGCATTAACCTTATGCCATATTCCTTATATGCAAAATTATCTCTCGAAACTCTTAAACCTACCAAAATGAGCGTAAGATTAGCCAACAGATCATTCCAATACCTTGTTGGAATAGCTGAGAATATGCTCATGGAAGTTGGTAAATTTACCTTTCTTGCTGATTTCATTATTCTCGAAATGGAAGAAGACAGCAAAGTTTCCCTTATCTTGGGATGACCTTTTCTTCACAATGTTGATGCAGTTATTCAAGTTAAACAGAAACAACTCAATCTTGGAGTTGGGACTGAACGAATGATCTTTCATATCGACTCTGCGATGAAACACTCTTACTCAAACGATGATACATGTTTTAGTATCAATGATATCGATGAAATTTTAGAAGAAGATTTTGACGCTCTTCTAGACGAAGGAAGCAAAATCCTCCATTCCATCGAAGGAACCCTTCTCGAAGAAGGAATCTTTTTCGAATTCGATGAATTCATGGCAAGGACTGCTGATGAAAATTCTGAATCTGAATTCGATACCGAAGAACCACCATTCGAGAAAATCACCATCAACACCAATTATAAAATCAAAACATCTCTCGAAGAACCTCCTACATATCTTGAACTCAAACCCCTTCCTGATAATTTAGAATATGTATTCCTGGAAGAACCATCTTTTCTCCCTATAATCATATCATCTAAACTCTCTGCTCAAAACAAAAGCAAACTTGTATTTCTCCTTAAAAAAACATAAGGAAGCCTTTTCTTGGAAAACAACAGACATTCCTGGCATCTGTCTATCATTCTGCAAACATAAGATACAACTTCTGGATGACAAGAAACCAGTTGTCCAAAAAGAAAGAAGGTTAAATCCAAACATGCAAGAAGTTGTTAAAAAAGAAATCATGAAACTCTTGGATACCGATATTATTTATCCAATTGCTGATAGTCCTTGGGTTAGTCCTATTCATTGTGTACCAAAGAAAGGTGGTATTATAGTTGTCACCAACGAAAATGATGAACTTGTTCTAACGGTTGGCGAGTATGCATCGATTATCATAAACTAATTGAAGCAACTGCAAAAGATCATTTTCCTTTTTCGTTTATGGATCAAATGTTAGAAAGACTCGCAGGAAATAAATATTTTTGTTTCCTCAATGGGTTTTCTAGATATTTTCAAATTCCTATCGATCCTATGGGCCAAGAAAAAACAACATTCACATGTTGTTAGATATTAGAAAAAGACTCGGTCACCCCATGTATTTTACTGTTCGTTATAGCTCGTAGTTTAATAGGTAAACGTATGACTTTCGGTATTGAACCGGGTACTAATACCCGGTGTATTGTAAGAACTATAAATACCTCTTCCAACTTTGGAAGAGGTAAGCATCTAGTCATTTTACACACACTCTTTAGTGTGTTTTCCTTTTCTCTCTCAACTATTCTCTCTCTCTAACTTTCTCTCTCTAGATCTCTTTAGATCTATACATGTTTGTGTGAATTAGGGAACCTACAATTGGTATCAGAGCCATGGGGTGGATTCGTGATTGATTCATATGGTTAAATAAGCTCAAATTCGTGGCTTATTTTTGAAGAAAAAAGCCCACGGCTCATTTTTGATTTTGGCTTATTTGTTTGTTAATCTTGATCTTCTCTTGTTCTACACATCAAAAAGGTTAGATTGTAACAATTTCAAGTGGTATACAAGCTCCTAGTTCGATTTATAAGGTTATTAAGTTTGATGTTCTTCGTGGAGGGTTGCTTCGTTTTTATGATCCACGAAGAAATACATGTTATTGGAAGGTTAATCTTCATACACCATCTTAGTATTGCATGTTAGAGCTTTGATTCGTGGTTAAAAAGATAATATGGCTTGATTTTGCTTAATTCGTCCAAGTGTTCTTCGTGGAGAGTTGGTTAAAATATCATTATCTAACCGGCGGTTTGACAAAAGGTAGGGACAAGATCCGGAAATTTAGGAAAAAGTCAAAGGCGAGTTGCCAAAAGTCAATGGCGAGTTGCTTGTTCGCGGCGGTTTACACAGGATAGTGGCGAGTTGGCTTGAAAATAATAGTCGGCGAGTTGGTAAAAGGTACGGCGAGTTGCTAAAACACACGGCGAGTTGTTAAAACGGCGAGTTGTTAAAACGGCGAGTTGTTAAAACGGCGAGTTGTCAATTTCAGCAGCGGTTTGCTATTATAATAATTCCCGGCAAGTTACTCATATTAAAGCAGCGGTTTGATCAAACAGATAAAACGGCGAGTTGCTAAAACGGCGAGTTGCTCAAAAGGAAAGGCGGTTTGCATTATTTTAATACACGGCGGGTTGTCAATTTCAGCAGCGGTTTGCTATTATAATAATACCCGGCGAGTTACTCATATTAAAGCAGCGGTTTGATTAAACAGATAAGGCGGCGGTTTGAAAAAAAAAAAAAAAAAAAAGAGTACTTTTGGCGGGAAAAGTTAAGAAAAATTTAATTTTTCCTATAGCCTTTTTAGCTCATTTTTACACCAAATTTAAATTTTGGTAATAGGGTAAAAAAATTTGTTAAAAAATTCAAATTATTTTTGGCGGGAAAAATTAAGAAAATTTTAATTTTTTTCAATAGCTTTTTTAGCTAATTTTTACACAAAATTTAAATTTTGGTAATAGGGTAAATTTTGTGTTTTGGTCAAAATTCAAATATTTTAGGGCCAAATAACAAACCGTCAACCTAAACAGGACTTAAACTGCATTAATCAAACAACAAACCTACCTTAACATCAAACGATTATTCATTCACGGTTTTCTATTGATTTTGTAAAATCCCGTTAATCTTTTATCGGTTTAAATCAGAGACTTGTAAAATCCCGTGAACGTTAATTGGATTCAAAACCACAACATCAATCACTTAATCTACTTAAGATCCTTAATTTCATTTCACACATCGAATTTATAATGGAATCTTTGATTTCTAATTTTCAAGAGATAGAGCTGCACGAGACACAACTGGTTGTAAAACAATTGCACTCCGTACGCATGCTATGGTTTGAACAGCTCGAAACACATCTTAGTAATCTCTATCACAACAAGTTATCTCGTGCTGCTGATGCATTTAAACCTGCATTTCTCGCGTTCTTCGGTGCAGAGCATCAGACTTTCGGATTAAAGATGTTCCATAATTTGGATCAATTAAAGCTACAATTTAAAAGAGAGAATCTTCATGAGGTTCATGCAAAGACTTGTCTTGAAGTACTCCGCTTGCAGTTCAAAGAATATTTTGCCTCACCAGCGGTAAACTCTTCAGATCATCTAAGTCAATGTTGGCAGGACGCTTTCAACATGTACATGTACTGTGATCCTGAAACTTACAGACGTAATTTAATCGAGTACCTAGATATGCTTGTAGATGTACTTCATGAAAGTGTACTTCAATATGGTATATTACGCATGAAGGAAAATGAAGTTAATGCACTAAAGGAGAATGGAAGACAGTTGCATGATGAAATACTTCATGAGCATCAAATTATGAAAAGTGTCAAGATGCAGTCACAAGATATTCAGATCAATCCGGTTCAAGCAGTGGATGATAGTTCGATTGTATCGAAAAACAGTTTGATAGAGTCAGAAAACAACAATGCACTCAGCAAATCAGAGATTGAAACTCAGATGCATATGCGAGAGGAAAAGGTCGATATGCGTGAAGCATTAGATGTCGGGTTGGTTGTCACAGAAAGCAGTGGGACGAATCCCGACAAGCAGGATACAAGTAGCAGTTCAGAGAATTATACCACACATGCTGTGGATGCAAATATCAGACCAGTAAATGACGAAGAGCCATTTGCTGAGGTATAATTGACTGCTCAACACAATATCCTTGCTAATGAACAACATTCAAGTCCATGCCACTCCGTGCCATAAGTTGCTCAATTACCTGAGATAAACATGCTAAAAAGTCAACACAAAGGTTGAGTGAAATTCATAGGTTTATGTAAAGTAGTTTGAATACAAGTTCAATAGTGGGTTACGTTATTATACACCCACAGTTGTAATAATGCAGCATGTACAATTATCATGGAAAACAATATAATTTCCCTATAGTTCATGACACCGAAGCCTTAGTTACTCAAAAAACCTCAAATAATTGCCCCAACGGGTATCTTTGCCAAAACACCCGTAAAGTTATTCAAATGTGTGCTATTGGTTACCGACAGTATAGGTACACCAACGGGGAGTCCAGTCCCAAATAGATCTATTCACAGCATTCGTGCTTACCCCGACAAGTAATTAACGGTTCATGATAAGAGGGACTAATGGCAAAAGTAAGGACTTATGCAATATGGATCAAGAAAGCATATAGCAGAATACTTGTGGGATTCATGGTTTATAGCATGTAACACCCTTCAGCGGTTATAAAACATTAAAAGATTGATGGCGAGGCAATGAACTCACCTTAACAGTACAAGGAAATCTGATTGATGGCAAAAGTATATGAAATGAAAGTAATGGCTTCGTCACACAACCTGGGTAATATGTCAAGTCTTAGTTTGTTTGGATATGTTTTATGTCATAATAAAATATTACTTTGATTGGATTTATTATGGAAATATCGTATCACTATTTGGGCCATCATAATTTAGAGGTCATGTAGTAAACATTTGAGGAGCCATGACACTTTAAATCGTAAATCCACCAAACTCGTCAAAACGTATACCCAAATGAAACCCCTTACATGAAGCTCCCTAGTAATGTGATACATTATAGTTTTAAGTTTCTTCAAAGCAGAATAATTTATATATAATATTATTTAATAATTAAGATAAAATAAATGATTTTATAAGTTTACAAAATAGGCAATATATACCCCTAGTTTATAAACTTTTACAAGTTTAGTTCTTTATATATAAAGTATATATAATTAAAACCTTTAACTTTAAAACTTGGCAAAATAGGTCCTTATAGTTATAACTTTAAGAAAATAACATTTTCAGCCCCTTTAGTTATAAATTTCATAAAGTTACGATATATACCCCTACGCATGGAAACTTTTGCAAAACAAGTCCAAAAAGCCATGCAAGGTTATTTTAAGATTCCAAATGATATTTTCAGGTTATAGATTATTAGTATAAGTTAAAATAAGAAGTTTTAACGTAACAAAAGTTTAAAAATAGGATACGTTAGCTAGAAAATCAAAACGGGTCATTTTTTGGGTTTTTATCAAAAACACATGGGTTTGAGGATTCAAAGCTTCAAACAAGAGTTCATATATGATCTTAAAGGTATATGAACATTATGTACAAATAGTAAGTTTTTTTAAAATTAATGGAACAAGATCTTAGGCTTACTTGAGCTAAAATGGGTCAAAATGGGGTTTTCGGGTTCGTACGCCTAATAATGACTTCAAGGCTTCATTTTTCTTGATTCTTGGCTTCTATTATGAGCTTAGGGACTTCTCTTGATATTCTATTGCTGCTATGGAAGATTTAGAATTCCATTTGAGGGTATGAGATGAGATGTGTGGGATGAAATGAAAGGTATGCTTGGTTTGACTATTTATAGGGTGAAAACACTTGGTGCTTAAGTTTTCTTGGCTTCTAAGGGCATGATAAGTGTCTAAGCTAGCTGAGGTGACTAAATGGGCTTTAGTATTGGTTTAGTATTATAAGCTAGAAACTAGCCATGAAGTGTTGGAAAGGTATTTTGGAGGCCACGGCTAAAAAGAGAAAGGAGGTAACAAGGAGGTGATCAAGGTGCTTGTAAGCTACTTGGTTGCTTACTTGGTGATGTCATAGAGGTGATAGGTTACTTGATTGAGGTGCTTGGTTGCTAGCTTGGGTGTAAAATGGGTCAAAATGGAAAGAAAATGGTGCCGGATTGGTTTTTCTTTCAGGGTTAGGGTTTAGGGTTTTAAAATGTGGATTAAGGTTAAGATTAAGGGTATATTAAGGTTTAAGATTAGTGTTAGGACTGAGATTAGGGCTTAGGATTATGGTTTAGGGCTTAGTTTTAGGTTTAGGGTTTAGTTTTTAGTTGAAAGTGAAATTAGAGTTTAGGGTTTTGTTTTATGATTTAGGGTTTTAAAACATGGATTAGGGTTAGGATTATGGATAGATTAGGGTTTAGGAGTCATGAATTAAGTACTTGTAGCTTGAGCTAAAGTGGTATAAAGTTTAAACATGGTTTAGAAGCTTAAATGACGTAATTAGGTTTTTAGGCATGATTAGCTTGTACATTGAGCTTAAATAAGTTGTACATTGACTTGGAGGGAAAATATGATTCAAATATTGTGCATTGTACACTTGTACATATGTTTGAAGGCTTACACATTCATTTTATATGTATACATTACATATAATTAGGGTTTGATGTACACGGTTAACAATTAATGCTTGTTCGATTATAACGTTAGAAAAGTACGATAAATGGAACATGTACTTGGTAGAAATGACATTAGGATATAGACTTGGCATATTAGGATGTTTACATGATATAAACATAGATATAGATGGCATTGATAGAGGTTGTGTGAGCTCGTTTACTTTAGAGATGCAAGTTACGTTGCATAATGAGATAAAGCAAAAAAAATTCCCTGTAAGAAGTTGATATATTTATAATAGATGGATATTACATTGCATCTAATTTAATAGATGGAAAATTACATTGATAAAAATTATGGGTTGTTATACATTACTTTCAAATCACCCATAACAATTTCATAATCCTCCTCTGGCCTTGTATTCATATGTTTAGATTTAACCAACTTCTAGAGGGTCTCCAAGTCTTCTCTATCAATTATCAAAGCATCTTTATCATTGATGAATACCTTTTTGAGCTTCCATAAGCCCTTATCAATTAAAGTATCGCATTCTTCCATCTTATCAATCTCGTATTCAAACAAGATCACTAGAGGCATAGTAGCTTGAGGTATAGCATCAACGCTACTTATACATATTTTAACTATCTCAATATGCCTTTTCATCTCTGCCTCCTCTTGATCATCTTTTTTAGCTTCTACATGCTCATCTATCTTCTGCTTCTATGATTTATCAAATTCAAGCTCATCTCATGCTCTTTTAGACTTCCTTAAGTTCTGATCACACTGTATGTTCACCATCTCTGAATCCTATAAGGAACCAAATAAACTTGTAAAAACCTATTTGGGTATGCTTTGTCAAAGAGCTTCTGAATTTCTTTATAACTCCTTCCTTATTATCTGTATTACCGAATAGAATGCTAGATATCCACCCACATTCTTCAAGTATTTACACATTCTATTCCTTATAATGATTTTTGGTAAAGGGTGGGGGGGGGGGTGGGAGGGTGGGGGTGGTGGTTTTTACTTCTTTGCTTGCTGTCTCTGTGTTGCTAGCAAAGGAACTTTTTCCTTTCAGCAATCATCTTCCACAAACAATCTTAGGGGGGTGCTTTTCTTTTAATTGAGAATTGTTCTTGTTCTTCAGCTTGGAGTTTTGCAGCTAATTGCTCATCAGCATCAATCATAGCTTGAATACTATCCAATTCTTCAATATTTTCTTCTTTCCTAGCTTCTTGATGTGCAACTCTTTCTTTTCTAACTTTGCTTGTTCTTCAGCCTGCAATCTAAGTGCCAGTTCTCATCAAAAATGTGGGGTATGCAATTTGATCTTCTTCATAATGTGCTCCTTCAAGGCTTAAACCATTTTTCCCTTGCCTTTGTCTTTTACTTGTGGAAGTTGTGATGAAGAAACTATTAGTATAAATGCAGATGCTTGCTCCTCCTTATCATGAAAGATAATTCCTTTTGCCTTTGGTCTTGTGCTAGCAACAACAATAGTAATTGTTATGGCATTAGTTGTAACAGCCTTTGGTTTAGCTGCTTTAATCTCTATCAAGGTCTGAGCCAAAGTCAACTCATCAACAGTTGTTGTAGCACTGGCAGTAGTAACTACTTCACCAGTAGTAGTAACTGGATCAGCAGCACTAACCTCCTTTTTAGCAACTTCTTTTTCAGCAACAACTTCTTTACCTTGTAAATCATCTTGTACATCAAACAACATCTCTTCATCAAATCTTTCTTGAGTCTCATCAATCAAAGTCACTTCTGCATCAGCATCAAGATTAGCTATTTTCCTCCCCTATTTGGATGCATCCTCCTGAGCACCCAAACTAACATTACTAGAGGATTCTACCCTAATAGCTGAACCAACCTTCCTTAACTTCTTAAGTCCTGAAGTGCTTGACTTCCTTCTCTTTTTCAACTGCTTAACTCTCTTCTTTAAACTGGCAATCTCCTTTGCTTGAGCAGTCTTTGCTTCCTCCAAATCAAGAACCTGCTTTTGTAGTTTGGTACATAAAGTCATCAATTCAGCAAGTTGCAATCTATCCTTACCACTTTGAGGTGGATCACAAGAAGGGGTAGATGTAGGTTCCTCAATAGTAGCCACATCAGGAATAGGCTCTGTAGGACTACTGTCCTTCCTTTGTTTCCTTCTAGGATTTTTCTTTTGAGGCTTAGATGATAATGGTTGGGAATCAGTAGGAGCAGCTGAATCTTCACCCATATCTTCTGGAGCTTGAACCATCATAGTTTGAAATTGGGGAGTGATTCTTCTAGATAAACCTTTTCCTTCCCTCTTCATATTAGCAAAAATCTTCTTTGTATGGGAAGGTGTAACATAAATTCCTTTATGTTTGGACATTCCCTCAACTTGTTTATCCAGGAACACTTGCACAAACCTTGGATACATAAGAAATTTAACCTCACCCTCCAAGTTTTTCATCAAATATCAAAAATTACTTGGAAAAGTTAAATTATTGGTTTTGAGGTAAGACAGATGATAGCAGAATGCAATAGTTGGCTACTTAAAATTCATTCCAGCTGTAGTCTTAGCACTAAGTCATTGCAGTATGTATGATAAGAAGTTTTCCATTGGGGATTAAGAAATAAGCTTATAGAAGTAAGACTTTTGTGTAAGATTTCATACCCTATGAGTGTGAGCTGTTCAAAAATTACATCATTTGGCAGACATTCAGTCCCTTCAGACCTCATCTTAACATAAGATCACTTCTCACACTCTTCATAGTATACACCATCTCTCACAACTAGGGCTGTATATGACCCTCCCCATTAACTATCTAGCCTTAGCAGTTACCCGACCTGTTAATGCATGATTCATATACTGATAGGATTAACTATTTAATGCATACTTGAAAGAACTTGCATTCAGAAAATCATAATGCCATCAACCCGATTACTTACTTTAGGTGTTTTCCAAGAACGCAACCAAATTATGAGAGTTAGCAACTTTAAGTCGACATATGATGGGTTTTTTGATATTAAAGAGAATAGAGTTAGGGTTTATGATTAGAGAGTATATCAAGGTGTATAATCGATTGAATAAGTGATTGAAACACTTAATCAAAGTATTTGTGAAATCACCCTCAACAACATTAACTTAAACTGACAACATTAAGTTAAACCTAACAGTATTAACTAACCCAACAGTAGTAAGTTATGCCTGGCAGCATTAACTTATGCCTAACAGCAGTAAGTGAATGCCTAGCAGCATAAACTAGTACTGGCAGTACTAAGTTGAAGCTTAGTAGCATTAACTTTGAAACACCAACATTAACTCTAATTTCATTCCAAAAAGCATTTTCATCATGAATTTTAACTCTCACAAGCTCTCTTTCTGTTTTTGATCTCATAATATCTCTCATTTCTTTTTCTTACCAATTCACTCTATCTGTTTTTATATCACACAACTCTCTTTCTATTTTTTAGCTCACTATATCTCTCATTTCTTTTTCTCACCAATTCACTCTATCTGTTTTTATATCATAAATCAAGAGCCCTAACAGACAGTTTGGTACAAAATTCCATCAATTCCTTTAGTTTCATGCTGTCCTCCCCACTTCTAAGTGTGTTAACTCTTGAGAGAGGTGGATCATTAGACTGTTTAGATGCAACCTCAAACCTAATTTAAGCTTCTGCACCCCTAATATGGTATCTTGGCACCTAGGACCACTACCTGAATTAGTTTCCTAAGGAAAAGACTCATTAAGTGTTGCCATGGATTGAGTCTTATTTATGTTACCACTGTCCTGCTCTACTACTAAGCTAGAAGCAGTAGTGGCAGCCTTTTCCATTCTGTCTTCCCACTCCTTAATGACAGTCTCATAAGTTATAAGGGGAATAGGTCTACTAGACTGAGATATACTCTGTGTCCTTATGGCTGTTCCCTCGGGTTTTTTGAGTCTTTTTGGGTTAAGATAATGACGAAATAGTGATTGGTTCAAGATTAGGTAGTGAAGCAGTTGTGGATGTGTGTTGGGGTTCAGAGGGATTTCCTAACCCTTTACCTACTTCTGCTTGTAGTTATGCAGCATTTCATTTTATTACAAGCATCCTTTGTGCATAATCAGCTTTATAGTAACATAAATAACCTCCCCTAAATCAATAATTCAGAGGTTAAGCATTCTAATACTTGCAATCAGATATTAAAATCTGCTAACATCAAATGCCTTTATGAGTAAATCAGCAACATTGTGATCAGTGTGAATCTTGATCACTTAAATTAATCTCTTCTCATATGAATCCCTAATGAAGTGATGTCTAATTTCATTGTGCTTAGTCTTTGAATGAAACACTGGATTCTTAACTATGCAGATTGTGCTTTCATTGTCAATGAAAATCTTGGTGTTCATAAAGTTGTATCCATAATCAAGCAATTGATTTTGAATCCATAACACATGTCCACAGTAATTAGCAGCAGCAACATACTCTTCTTCAGTAGTGGAGTTCGCAACTATAGTCTGCTTTTTACATTTCTATGAAATCAACCTTCTTCCAACAAATTGACAACCTCCTGTTGTGGATTTCCTGTCTAAGCTATCACCAGCATAATCACTATCAGAAAAAGCCTCCAAGTCAAATGGTGAATCTTTAGGATATCAAAGGCCCAATTTAGGATGACCTTTTTAAGTATCTAAAGATTCTCTTCACAGCATGAAGATGTGAAGTCTTTGGTGTAACTTGGAACCTTGCACAGGCACAAACAACAAACATTATGTCAGGTCTAGAAGCTGTTAGGTACATCAATGATCCAATCATTGATCTGTATAAATGAACACCCACATCTGCAGAGTCTTCATCCTTGAGTAATGCTTTGTTAGTCTCCATGGGAATGCTTGTTGTCTTTACAGGGGCAAAATCAAACTTCTTCAAAATATCAGCCACATATTTGTCTTGACTAATGAAGATTCCATTATCTTTCTGTTTTACCTGCAACCTAAGAAGAAAGTGAGCTCCCTCATAGAACTCATCTGGAATCTCTTGTGCATCATCTGTTCAAACTCAGTACATAAAGACGTTTTAGTAGACCCAAAGATGATGTCATCTACATACACCTGCATTAACAAGATATCATCTTTGTCCTTCTTGATAAACAAAGTCTTGTATATAGTCCTTCTTTTAAATCTATTTTCTAATAAATAGGTAGATAAGGTCTCATACCAAGCTCTAGGAGATTGATGTAGGCAATATAATGTCTTTTCTACCTTATAAACTCTGTCAGTGAACTCTGGATCTTCAAACCCTGAAGGTTGATAGACATAAACTTCCTCTTCAATCTTACCATACAGAAATGCACTCTTCACATCCATCTGATACACAACAAAGTCTTTGAATAAGGCATATGCTAAGAACAGCCTAATTACTTCAATTCTAGCAACTGGAGCAAAAACCTCATCATAATCAATTACATATTCTTGAGTGTATCCCTGAGCAACCAACCTAGGCTTGTTCCTGATTACAATGCCTCTTTCATCTTTCTTGTTCCTGTATACCCATTTAGTACCAATGGCTCTTTTGCCATGTGGTAAATCCACCAAGGTCCAAACCTATTGTAACTTAAATTGCAAAAGCTCTTTCTGTATAGCTTCTATCTAGCTTGGATCTTGTAATTCTTAGATTACCTTTTTGGGCTATGCTTGTGATAAGAAACATGCAAACTAAAAATTCTAAAAGTCTTTATGGTTGATTCTCTATTGTATTGAACTAAACAAACTATGTTCAGTCACACTCTTTGTCATCCTTCCGGTTTGAGGTGCTGAATGTATATCTCCAATGATTTGTTTAAGTAGATGATCCTTGTGAAGTCTAGTAGTTAGAATAGGACTGACAGGCATAAATGTATTTAAGTTGTTCATGTCAGCCTCTGTACCAACATTTTCATCATCATCTGAATAGGCAATTTCTTCCAAATTAGGCATATTTGGATCATCATCACATCCATAGAAAATATTCTCATGTACAGCATTATCGTTTATGCCAGTAGCATTAACAGTTGAACTAATAGTATTAACATTATTGGTGTTGTTTCCATCACTAGCAGTATTAATGTTGTTAGTGCTGTTGAAATTTGCATCCTTTTCTTGATTAACTCTTGGCTCCTTTATACTTGGAACCTCACTATCTTCATTCCTTGGATCTTTAAAATCCTTCTTTTCCTCCTCCCCTGATGGTTTGAATCCAGCATCAAGAGAATCCTTTGAACCTTTAGAGAGTGATGGATCAGATGTTAACAATGGTAGCAGTATATACTCTTGACTAGATATTATCTTCTTCACAGCTTAACATGTATTTATACTTTCTTTAGTACCTGGACTACCATTAGTTTGATTCCCTGCAACACCTGGCTTATAGTTCATAGATATTGTCAGTGTATCAATATCAAAAAGCCATTTTGGTCTACTTCCTGCAACATTAGGTTTATTTTCAAGAAAAGTAATGTGCAAGTTCTCCTCTACTATCCTGGTTCTACTGTTAAATACTCTAAATGCCTTGTTATTCACAGAGCATCCAACAAAGAATCCTCCATCAGCCTTCCCATCAAACTTACCTAGGTGATATAAGGTATTAAGAATAGTAACAGGACACCTAAATGGTCTCATAAAGCTTAAGGCAGGTTTTCTACCTAGAAAAAGTTCATAAGGGGTCTTATTGTGAGGCTTGATAACCAACACCCTATTTTTGACATAACAAGCAGTATTAACTACTTTAGCCTAGAAAGTTGTTGGCAATTTTTAATCAGCTAGCATAGTCCTAGCAGCCTCTATTAGTGTCATATTTTTCCTTTCTGCTACTTCATTTTGTTGTGGAGTCCTAGCAACACTAAATTCCCTTTTAATACCATTTATTTCACAAAACTGATTCATGATCTTATTCTTGAATTCAGCCTCATTTTCACATCTGATCACTTTCACCTTAAGGTCTATTAGATTTTCTATGTCTGTAATAAATATTTTAAGGATTTCACTAGTTTCATCCTTAGTGGCTAAGAAGAAAACCCAACTAAACCTACTATAGTCATCTTAGACAACTAGGTAGTACATCTTTTTCATTAGACTCTTCACAAATGTTGGGCCAAACAAATCCATATGCAACATTTGTAAAGGTTGGCTGATTGAGCTTACAAACTTGGTCTTATAAGAGGGTTTATGTTGCTTTCATTTTTGACAAGCAACACATGTATGATTATTTTCAAAAATATTTGAAGGTAAACCTCTTACAAGGTTTCCCCTCACTAGTTTATTTATAGTTTTGAAATTGATATGTCCAAGCCTCCTATGCCAAAGATTAGATTAATCTAATGTGGCCATTGCAAAGAGACAAGTTAGACCTACTGAAGGAACAATATTCTTTAAATCAACACTGTACATGTTATCTTTTCTAGGAACTCTAAGCAATACATGATTTTCATCAAGTAGCTTAAAGTCAGGATACAAAACAACACATTTAGTGTCTGTAAAAAGAACACTGTTCTTCTTGTCACACATTTGTAAGATACTAAAAAGGTTAAACTTAATTTCCTTAACAAAGTACACATCTTCAAAATCTAATTTTCCCGTACTGATTTTACCTTTACTAGTGATTTTACCTCCTTTGGGATCTCCTCTAAAGGAAACAAATCCACCATCAATTTCTTTATAATCTGAGAGGTAGGACTTGTTTCCAGTCATGTGCCTAGAGCATCCACTGTCAATTACTCCTTTTTCTTGTAATTCTAGCTGTGGATTGCCCTGCACCAAAAGTAAGAGAATCAGGCTCTCTTGGGGACCCAAGCCATTACTGACTTGGATCTGCCTTGTGCATCAATATAATTAAATCTTTTAAAGTTCATTGATGCACCATTGTGTCTGGAGACATGATCTAAAACTTATTAGCATTAGCCTCATTTCCCTTATTATAACTTACTACTGCTAGTATTAACTTTTCTCCTAATAGTATTAACTTTTTCATTTAAATTATTGTTCTTATTTGTTGTAGACTTGTTAAAGGGCCTTCTAACATGTGAATGTGCTCTATTAAAAACATTTGATGTTGTCCTTGCACTATTCACTGTTGGTCTTGGGTAGGTAGTATTAATTGGTCTGACAATATAAACTG